>QZGG01000608.1:0-119930 GCA_006409495.1 Sedum album | reverse complement strand
TCTAACACATAAAAATCCACAGGAACATAGAATTCTCCAATTTTAACAGGCATATCTTCTAACACACCAATTGGTACTCGTTTAGACCTATCAGCTAGTCTAAGAATTAAAGTGGTCCTATTCCTAATTTTTCATATAAGATAAATGGCATTATGGAAACTCCTGCTCCTAGATCACATAAGGCATCATCAATATTTATATCTCCTACGACGATCGGTATAGTGAATGAACCATAATCTTTTTGTTTCTTAGGCATCTTACGTTGTATTACGGCACTAGAATTAGGTCCTAAGGCAATATGGTCTACATCACATAATTCACGACGATGAGTTATAATATCTTTTAAGAATTTAGCATAGGTGGGCATTTGAGAAATTACCTCTGAAAATGGTAGAGTGATGCTAAGCTTTCCGAGAATTTCAGCAAACTTCTTGAATGCGGCTGTTTCTTTTACCTTCTTTTGTCTGTTTGGGAATGGAAGTGGTGGAACGTAAGGTGGTGGTGCTACGTAAGGGCTCACTTTCCTTGTCCGTGGCTTCCTCTTCCTGCTCGGGCTGCTGAGTGTTACTCGGTTCATCTTGCTCGGCTGAATTTGTTGTGCTTTCTTTGGTCTTGGTCCTTCAAGCTCCTTACCACTCTTCAAAGTGATAGCGCTTACGTCGCTGAGTTTATTTCGGGTTGAGAAGGAAGTTTTCCGGGATTCCTTGAATGCGTTGAAGCGAATTGCGCAAACTGTGTCTCAAGCATCTTCTGTTCGGCTTTTCCTTGTTTGATTTCCGCGAATATATTCTGAATGTCTTTGCTCTGTTGTGCTTGAGTAGCTATCATCTGAGTCATTAGTTGCGCTAAGGTAGGTTCCTCGGATTTCTTGTCTTCCTTCCTTTGGTTGAAATTCTGATTTGTGCTCGGGCCGTAGTTCTGACTCGAGGCTTGGTTGCTCGGGTAGTCTCCTCTAGCTTGGTCTCGTGGGTAGTATTGAGACTTACCTGGGCTTAGGTTATTGTACCCTTGAGTAGGGTATGGTGGTTTCGAATCTGAGTAGAATCTAGTCTGCCTTTGTTGAGGGGGTACGTAGGATCCTTGTCCTCGAGCTATGTAGCTAACGTCTTCTCCTCCTTTAGGTCCGTAACTTCTTCAGTGTGCTCGCTAACCTCGTAAACGTTCGATTGTGGTTTCTTCTTATCTAAGTTAAGGTTAGAAAGGGCTTGCACTAAAGAGTTAACGGTTTTTGAAAGGTTATTAAAGTCGGCTTTCGTGACTGAATTCGTACTCGGCTCAAGTTCCTCCTTCTTTAGATGGTTTCGTCTCCACCCCATTGTGGCTTCCATGCGAGTTTCTCTATAACCTTGAATCCTTCGCTCGCGGGTAGTCCCATGATGCTTCCTCCGCTTCCTTGATCCATGCGTAATCGACTATTCTCGTCCATTCCATCGTAAAACATCGACAACAATTCCCATTTGTTATATCCATGATGAGGACATTCGCGTTGAAGTCCTTTGAATCGTTCGTACGCTTCATAAAAAGATTCATTGTTGCCTTGCACAAATTTATTAATTCTATCCCTAATACGTTTTACCTTTGCAGGGGGAAAGTATTGGTTTACGAAAGCTTGGGCTAAGGCGTCCCATGTCTTGAATGTGTTCGGCTCGTGTCCTTGAAGCCAATCTTTCGCTCCATCGGTTAAAGAAAATGGAAATAGCTTCATGTAAACTATTTCTCTAGGTACTCCTGCAAATTTATACGTACGGCATAATTCAGTAAAATTATTAAGATGAACGTGAGGGTTACCGTATCCGTCGAATGATTCACTCTTGATCATTTGGATGAGTCCTCCTCGAAGTTCAAAGTCATATCCTTCTTCATGTGGAATGTGAATGGAGAATCATAACTTCCAATGGTTGGAGTTATGTAGTACTCGGCTGGTTGCTCGACCTCAGCCCCTGCTCGAGCTGCTCCTTGATTTTCCATATCTGGTCGAGTAAGTTTCCTGATCGGTCGAGTAAGATTTGTTCTTGGTTTCTTGGGTATTGTCCACGAAGTTAAGTTAAAGGTCTAGAAGATCTCGAAGAGCTAGAACTTGAATTTGTGACGTCCACTTGCACCTTTTTCTTCGCTTTAGAGTTTGATTGCATTCACCTACAAAAAGATGAATTTTAGTAATAGCTAGAAAAATAAGCAAATGAAAGTTTTTATTACTACTAATTTTTTTTTTTTTTTTATATATATATTTACGATTTCGAGTAACTCGAAATCTAGAACTAAAAATTAAACTAGTGAAAGATTTTAAAAACTAAAAACTAAACACCGTTCCCCGGCAACGGCGCCATTTTGACGTGTGCAATATATGTGAATAAATATTCCGGCACGCAACTCAAAAGAATTTATAGAACTAGGGGTGACCTAGTGTCGAACCCAAGGGAACAGCGGAATCAAATTATATTTCAAACTCGATTACTAGATTTTTAGTACTTAACACTAGCTTGCAATTTAGTTCTTAAGTGTTTTATTTTATTTTAAAGGCAATATTATTTATTCAAAAGGCAATCTTAAGGCAATATTTAAAGAAAAGGGTTTGTTATCAAATATTAAAAACTATGACAAGGATGAGAATCCTCCACTAATACTTATGGTTTCACTCGAACAAGATATATAAATACTCACTCTCGAATGTTGCATTTATATTATAGTTATGAATTTCCTTCTTGATGACAATTTAATCTAGAATGCATAGTTATATGATAATATAAACCCTCACTCTCGAATGTTGGATTTATATTATAGAATTTAGACTGAGTAGCATTAGCATACGAATCCTCACTCTCGAATGTTGGATTCGCACGTAAACATCTACTCAACTAGCTATTCCTCACTCTCGAATGTTGGAATTTCACTAGTCTTGTCTAAATACGCTTATTAATACATTCATGCACCAAATATACTCGCTGCTCTCGCTTTGCTAATATACTCGATCTAATGGTTGTATTGATTCCTAAATAATCTAAGTTCACCTCTCGGTCCTTCCCTAGATATACTACTCCGACCTACACTTCTAGATGTTTTGTCAGGACACCTATTTTATGAAGATTAAGCTCGGGTATGATTCAACACACGCAATTATCATACAAGAATTGATTCATATAAATTAAATAATCATGTTCTAGTTATTCATAAGCATTAGAGATTCATCAAATCCTCATCATAAAGAAACTACTCACTCATCTCGAGTGATAATGCAAACATGATTCAAACGATTGTAAAGTAAAACGATTGTAAATAAAACAAGAGTAAAGTTTAGAAATTCTCAGTGATTGATGATCCACGGTCGAGCTCCAAAGCTGCTGCTATTCTCCTCGGTATCTCGAGTACAAAACTTCAATAATTCAATCGGTATCTTGAGCTCTCTCGGCTCCTTCTTCTTCTTCACTTGGTTTACTCGACTGGATCAATCACTTTATTATTTCAGCCCCCGTAGGTAGCTCGGGCAGCAGCAGCCAACTTTCTTTGAAGCTCTTGTGATGCTTATATAGTGTAGTTCATTAGGGCTCGAGTGACTTCAAAGGTCTTGCTTTAACTCCTTCATAATGGCCGAGTAAATGTAGAGTTATCCTTATCTTCTCATTTAATCCTCGAGTGGAATGAAAGGTCTTGCTTATCTTCATGTATTAAATCTTGTATTGAATGGCTCGAGTTAATGAGATAATCCACACGAAGGGTCTTGGTCACGTGACAACTTGCTCGAGCACCGTATTTACTCGGTCGAGTAACATGAGTCTTGGCTGTTTTTGCTCGAGTAAGGTACTTTAGTGCACTCGGTCTAAGAATTGCAGAAATGCTCCAAATTACGTCTGATTTAGGCCGAATTCACGTGCTTTTCCTCATATTTCCATTTATGCTCCTTCGTAAGGTGTAAACCGTGTATTTGACCTGAAACATCAATCAAAGTATCAAAAGTAATATATTTTACGTTATAATCATATGAAATAAGCATGAAAGTATGGGCTTAAAATAGACATTTCTAACACTCATCAGTATCAAGAGCCACTATCGTTAAAATTTTTTAGGGTTTCCGTTTGCATCAGATTTCTAGGGTTTCGGACCTTTTGTTCGTCGTCTCGGTTTCGATTTTTAATTTTGATATTCGATATGTCTGGGGGTTCTGAGGATTCGTTGCAGGCTATTAGCGTCCAATTGAATGGACAGAATTATTCGTACTGGGCTTACGTTATGAAGAATTTTTTGATTGGCAAAAAGATGTGGGGATTGATTACTGGCGATCAGAAGAAGCCGACCAATGAAAAGCATGATCATTATGCTGAACAATTGTCCGCTTGGCAGGTTAGCAATTCGAAGATTGTTACTTAGATCAACAATTCGGTTCAGCAATCCATTGGTGTCCACTTTGCTAAGTTTGAGGCTGCTAAGGATATATGGGAGTACTTGGAGAGGTTGTATACTCAGTCTAATTTTGCAAAGCAGTATGAGTTGGAGAACAGTATACGGGCTCTTCAGCAGGATTCTATGACGATCCAGGAATTTTATTCTGCGATGACTAGCCTCTGGGATCAGCTTGCACTGACCGAATCTGCTGAGTTACGAGCTTTTGCTCCTTATATTGCTCGTCGGGAGGAACAACGATTGGTTCAGTTTTTGATGGAATTTCTGAGCTAAAGCGTCATTTGGCTGCTGCATTTGAGATGAAAGATTTGGGCCCTTTGCGTTACTTTCTGGGGATTGAAGTAGCCCACTCTCCGAGAGGCTATCTTCTTTCACAGTCTAAGTATATTGGTGATATCCTTGATCAGGCTCGTCTTTCTGATAGTCGCACTGTTGCTACTCCTATTGAGACTAATGCTCAGTTTTCTTCTACTGATGGAGAACCATTATCGGATCCAACATTGTACCGTACTCTTGTTGGAAGCTTAGTCTATCTGACCATTACCAGACCAGATATTGCTTATGCTGTGCACATTGTCAGTCAGTTTGTTTCGGCCCCTACCACTATCCATTGGGCAGCTGTGCTTCGTATCCTTCGCTATCTTCGGGGACTCAGTTTCAGGCTTTGTTATTTTCATCGACGTCTTCCTTGGAGTTGCGCGCTTATTCTGATGCTGATTGGGCTAGTGATCCCTCTGATCGCAAGTCTGTGACAGGTTTCTGTATTTTTCTTGGTGACTCTCTTATTTCCTGGAGAAGTAAGAAGCAAACAGTTGTTTCACGTTCTTCTACAGAGGCAGAGTATCGTGCCATGGCGTCTACTACTGCTGAGATTGTTTGGTTGCGCTGGTTACTTGGTGATATAGGTATTACTCTTTCGGATCCTACTCCGATGTATTGCGACAATGCAAGTGCGATCCAGATTGCTCGAAATTCGGTATACCATGAGCGTACAAAGCACATTGAGATTGATTGTCATTTGACTCGTCATCACTATCAGAATGGAACGATCACCTTGCCGTTTGTCACTTCCGCTATGCAGATTGCAGATTTATTTACGAAGGCTCACTCCGCTGCACGTTTTCGTTTCTTGATTGGCAAACTCATGATGATTTCTGTCAGCGCATCTTGAGTTTGAGGGAGATATTAGAGTATTAGATATTAGTCCTCATAGTTTAGCATATTTACACATTAGCCCATTAGTTATTTGCTATAAATACTTGTTTATGCAATTTGTACTACTTATCGTTTGCATCAGTGAAACCCTAGCCTCTCTTTTGTTTTGTTGTTCTTGTTTGTTTTCTACATCCCTCAGCATAGTTATGGCCCATTTATCATACATATAATATCAAACACCCAAGCATCCTTTCCATTCCCAGACAAATTCAAACCCTTCGCATAATCAATCGAAAAATCCGCAACAATCTCAGAATCCGTAACGTACCGATCTCCATCCATATACTCTTTAACAAAATCAACGCATCTAACTGGAACGGTACTCCACTTACCAGCATCGTTAGTCTCGATAGCGTATTTCTAGCTATCACAGTAGAGACTATCATCGCCGTCGTCGCGGATGATTTTTCTGGAGGAGGATGAATCTGTTCGCATTCGGATGATTGAATGAGAGTGGATTGAGGAGATGAAGGTTAGGAGGATGTAGGAGATGAGAGAGATACGGCCGGAGTTCATGGCTCCGGACCGGACGGAGAACGGTCGGTCGGCGAACGTCCTCCGGGAGGAGATTGCTGATTTGTGATTGGAGGAGAGAACCAATCAATGAAAATGGTGAGGAGATTGCTGATTTGCTGATGCGGTTATCTTCACCTCTGTTCAGTTCCTAAATTCTCGGTTATCTTTCTAAAATCCCGGTAACTGTTAAACAGTGCTCCGTTATTATTAATAGGAAGATTCTTAACATGCAAGATAATAAATGCTTAGATTAATCAAAATAAATGATTGTGAACTTATTAATAGATCTTCACAAAAAGAGATATTGTCTCTTTAGGATTAGGTTCGAGAAGGACAATCAAAGTTTTCATCTCGATCATTAATTTTTATTAATTTAACGGTTGAAATTAATAACCGTCACTCTAAACCACCACTGTATTTTACAAATCCAACCTAATCTCAATCGTTCGATCAACTCAAATCACGATTGAGATAATATTCTTCCATCTTACAAAAATTACATATCGTTAGATCAACTCCTTAAATTTCAACTCTTGTGATATGGTTAATAAATAGCTTCCCTATAATGCTCATGGGGTTGAGTTCATGTGAGACATAATATATGTAGGGGTGTCCATCAGGCCGGGCCGGGCCGGGCCTCACCCTAAAATGTCAAGCCCGGGCCCTAAAACTCAAAAAATATTCGGGCTTTTTGAAAAATTCGGGCCGGGCCGGGCCGGGCTCCCCGAAAATTAGAAAGCCCACGGGCTTTGAAAAGCCCGTTGACTTAGGGTTTGACCGGGCCGGATCGGACTTTTTACGGGCTTTTCAGAAAATAAATAAATAAATTTTAATATTTATATCATTTTAAAATATTTTTAATAATTCATTATACCGCATAATTTTTTAAAGACAAGATTTCGAGTTGAAAGTTATTTTAAAGTCATAATTAACACACCTAAAATATTGTTTACACATATCTGATATTTTACATTTAATTATACATTAAACATATGTCTTCATTTTATATTATTTTGAAAAATAAAAAAATTGGCATGTATTAGAATTAATATTTCAAGCTTAATTTTTATTATAGTCATATCTTTCATTTAAGTTAAAACTAGACTTGATTATTTATTATACATATATTATTGTATGTTGTCGTATTCAAAATCAAACAATATATATTTCAAATTATACGAATTCGACACTAATATTTATAAATCGTATAGTTTTATGCACGTTTTTTTTTCGGGCTTTTGTTCGGGCCGGGCTTTCGGGCCGAGCGGGCTTGAAAGGTCAAGCCCTAGCCCGGCCCTAAGTCATCGGGCTCGGGCCACCATCGGGCCGACTAGCGGGCCGGGCCGGGCTTTTACCGGGCCGGGCCACCGGGCTTTTACCGGGTTTTCGGGCCGGCGGGCCGTTTGGACACCCCTAAATATATGTAAGACAGTACAAAATCCGAACCTCTAATTTTGATAAATCAATGGTTGATATTAAAATTGACGTTTAATTAAATAAAGAGGTGTGATTTGCGAAAAACACGTGATTGTTGAATTTGATAGTTATTTTACATAAGTCTCAACCATTCAATTATAATTTATCAACAATCGAAATTGTGTATGTAACTTTTTCCTAATTTCATGTTCAATTTTAAAAATTATTTCGGGGTAAATATTTATTGATTGTGCACGAAATTACTAGTTATATATAAAGTGTAAGGTGCTCTATTATCGATTATATTTGAAGCAACAAATCACATTCTTGAGAGTTAGGAATCTCGATCACTTTTCCATCGACAGAAAAACGAAATGAAACCAAATAAATGCTAGTATATAAGTGACATACAGGGGAAGAAAGTACAGAAACAATAATAATGCAGATGGTTCGCGCTGGAAACTGAATGAAGAAGTTCAACAGCTAATTATAATTAAAAGGAGTGACACAAATGTCATAGAACTGGAGATGAAATGCGAGACATTTTAAGGGCTGGTTGTGGAGGTAGAAGGTGGCGGGGAGAAGAACGGAAGGTTAGGGATGGTAGTAGGAATGTTGGGGATTGCAGGGAAGTTTGCGGGCAGTGGTGGCAAAGTGACCTTAGGTGCGTTAGGGATGGTGGGGAATGTGGGAAGATTAGGCAATGTTGGTTGTGCAGGTAAAGTGGGGTTTGGAAGAGTTGGGAATGGTGGTAACTGTGGGAGGTTTGGTTTCGGTAAGTTTGGCAGGTTTGGGACTGCTGGAGTTGCTTGTAGTAGCTGACGAGCGGACACGGTCGAGCCCGTGTTGGAAAAGAGAGCGAGTGCAACTAGGCAAACGACAATGAAGCTATTGTAAGAAGCCATATTGTATATTCCAATGAGTGAAATTAATTTCTTGTGTTGTGGAGAGTAGGCTAGATAGAAATGATGTGGATTGAATGCGAGATGGTTTGAACTTTATATAGAAGTTTGGCGCTTATCAGAATTTGCAGTTTGGTGACATACAGTTGGAGATACTCAACTTCTGATCTCAGTGTACCTTTTTGGAGGTTGATGAACTCAATAGGTTGCTAACCAAACAGGTTGAGGTGTTGGTTATTGCCTTCTTCACATTTTATAAAGTTGATATTGAAGGATTGCTTACCTGTGCAGGAACTTTTTGCAGCCTATCACTCAACCATATGCCTGACTTTAGCTTCAGAGGATGAAACCAGGGACATGACAAGTTTTGTTTTATGCCACAAACATCTGTCAGCCTTATAAAACTATTAAAAAGTTGCCATATGACTTCCCCAAACACCGATTGCACTGCCAACTCTCAGGGAAAAAGAAAGAGACTCAAATAGTGAAATGACAGCGAACCAAAATGGCAAAGGGAACAATGTTGACAAAGTGCTTATGCACAATGGTTACAACTTACAGATGCTTTCTTTTTCCTTTTCAGCCATAGCCTAAAAGAACTTGAAGCAGAGGAACAGTACTACCAAACCAATATTAAATAAACAACTGTTATCACAGCGACATAGCAACGATGTCAACAAAACATTCTATATGCAGGAAATAACTCAGAAACCTGATTGGCAAGTTCTTAGTCAAACTAATCAAAATGGTCACTAGATGCTGCACGGCACAAGTTACAAAACTTGGCAAGTTCTTAGTGAAACATAAAACTTGGACCAAAAAGTCTTGTACCTGCTACCAGATAAAATGATTCCAAAATAAACTGCACACAATACAAACATTAGTATCAGAAGGAAATTGGGTTAAGAAAATAGAATAACTAGAAAAGGATTAAAAGCAGAAGTGGGCAGAACATAACCAGCATTATAACTGAAAATCCCCTCAGACAATTAGCTGGGTTCAACAAAACGAACACATTAATACCAATGTACAACAACATGAGATAGCTGATGCGTTAAATTCAAGGACACTGCTTGCATACCATCAATGAAAATGCTACATTCCCTAAACTTATGCTCCAGATGAAAATTTCCTGCACATAACTTGATCCTACAACATGTGGCCGCAGATGACTTAATAACAAGTTCATGGGCAAAAGGTAAATTCTTACTTCATCAAGCAGCCTTAACTTTGTCGTCACCAACAGCTGAAAGTATTGGGAGACTGTTGAGAAACTCATCAAGGCCCTCAAAAAAGCCAATTCCCTCAGCCTCAATATTCTCCTCTGCTCCACTTGTCGTCCCAGTGCCAGCTGAAGTTCCGGCACCAGTTGAATTCCCAGCACCAGTTGAATTCCCAGCACCGGTTGAAGTTCCGGCCCCAGTTGATGTTTCAGCTGCATTTGTGCTGGTCTTGGTAGACACGGCCTCCTCCACTTCATTGTTGAATTCCACATTCAAGTCTAGCTTCCCCAAGTCTTTTGGATTTTTTCCAGACGCCTTCTTGGAAAGACTACCATTCACAGTCAAACCTGATTTACTATTTCCCAACTTGGTCGCTGAGGCATCCCCAGTCGCCTCATTTGCCAAGCCATCAAGTACATTTCCATTATTCCCTACAACATGATCATCAGCTTCTGAAGCTGCACTCCTTGATTTCTCCACTGCGCCTCTCCTGGCACTTTTTCTTGCAGGACTCTTTTGTACCTTTGGTGGTCTACCTCTCCTCTTTTGTCTAGTACTATTACTCCCCCAGTCAGTATCAGAACCATCAGTTGAATCACTCAATTCCATCAAAACATAATCATCATCATCCACAATAACAGCCTTGGGTTTTGGTCGCGCTCTATTCCAGCTATTTGGGGCAACAGGAGCTACTCCTTTGCTCGGTTCTGTTGGACACGTAAACATAGGTGAAAATGGATTCCAGCCATGCTTCCCGCTCTCCTTTTTCCCACTGTTTAAGTATACAGGTGAAGCTCCAATTGGAAAAAATCCCCAAGAACAAAAGATTGCTTTTTTATCCGATGTTGATTCCGGTGGAGGCGCAATCGCACTCCCATGAAATGCCCTTCTACATTTCTTATTCTGACACCTGAGAGTACACTCCTCATATTCCTTGAGATACTCGTACAGATGATAACAATACGGACATGCAGTCCAGAATGTCGAAACTTCATCCTCACCCCCTTCCATAGTATCTGTCTCCACTTCCACTTCCTCAACCTCCACCTCTTCCCCTTCTTCCATGTTTCTGACCGGTGTCTTCCACAATGGTGGCTGCACATCAACCTGGACCGGCTCCGGCTGCCTCTGCTGAGCGTGATGTTGATGAACCTGCTGCTGTGGATGGGTATGCACCTGAGGTTGAGCTTGTGGCTGAGTGAAATGTTGAGATTGAGCTTGTGGCTGAGTGAAATGTTGAGATT
This sequence comes from Sedum album, assembly GCA_006409495.1. NCBI lineage: Eukaryota > Viridiplantae > Streptophyta > Magnoliopsida > Saxifragales > Crassulaceae > Sedum > Sedum album. The sequence continues at coordinate 109,019 of QZGG01000608.1, read as the reverse complement.
GAGCTTGTGGCTGAGTGAAATGTTGAGATTGAGCTTGTGGCTGAGTGAAATGTTGAGATTGAACTTGTGGCCGATGTTGAGATTGAACTTGTGCCGGATGTTGAGCTTGAGGCTGAGTGAAGTTGAGATTGAACATGTGTCTGTAGCAGGCGTTGCGTTTGCGGCTGAGTGAATTGTTGAGATTCAACAGGATGAGTCTGAACTTGTGTTTGAGACTGAGCTTGTATCTGAGGCTGAGATACTGGTTGAGATTGCACCCTCATCTGCTGCGTCGACTGTTGATACTGCACCTGGTGCGGCTGTGGCCGCGGCTGAAACTGTGGCTGGTAAGGAGCCTGCTGCTGCACCTGCTGTGACACATTTTGATATTGCTGCTGCCTCAGTTCTGCCTGAGCTCTCAGTGGCGTCACAACCTGAGGCTGCACCCTCACAGGCGTCACAATCTGTGGCTGAGACATAACCTGATTCTGCGACTGAATCGGCAAAAACTGATGCTGCTGAACCCTAGAAACACTTCCAGAACCACTAGAATCCAACCAACTCAACTCATTATCATACAAACTCTTCCTCAATGGATTAGACAACACACTCCACGCCTCATTAACCAATCCAAACGCTTCCTCCGCAAAAGGCAATCCATTCCTTTGTGGATTCAACAACAACGCTAATCTCCTATACTCTCCAGCAATAACCTCCGTATCTCTACACAACTCTCTACTCTCAAAATCGCATACCAATCATACCTTCCATTCATCTGTTGTTGCTGTCCCGCCATCAACGTATCCACCACCGCTAAGATCTCCTCCGCATATCCCATCGTCGGGTCCGCTTCTTTCGCTCTCATCGCGAATGTCTTCGTCCCGACCAGATCTCGATTTACAAGAAGCTTCAACGCTAAATTGATCCACCGCGCCGCTTCATCTCGTCCGTCCATTTTCGTCGCCGGAGGGTTTCAGTTGATTGGGGACTGAAGGGGAATTGGATCAAAGAAAATGAAGAAAGGGGTTTCGGTGTGCTTGACTGTAATTTCTATGGACGAATTTAGACATCAGTTTCTGAACAATCAGATGGTGCTGGGTGGAAATTCTGTGTATTGTCAGGGTATTATTGTCATTTTGAGAAGTGGGTAGATAGCGAGTTTTGCTGTTGGTTGTTTACGGGGAGTGTGAAACCAGGTCGTCGTACTTGTTGGGCCTCAATAATTTATGGGCTTATTGGTTTGTTATGAGAGACTTGAAGGATGTCATTGTAATTAAGAGACAATTAAGGGGCTGAATTCAATGTGCACATCCCACGTATAAGAGTTAACCCGCTTGGAGGTCCAGTTACTTGTTTTATATGTTAAACATGGAGGACGTAGATATAAATACGTGGAGTGACAGGGGTAAAAAATATTTACCTCGATCACCGACTTAAACGTCGCCGTTCAGGTGTGTTATATCTCCAAGTGATTGGAAATTTCAACGAGGGCTAATCTTTGAGGAGTAAAGTGTAATAAAGTGAAGACGAGGAATCGAATGCGCCTATCTAAACGGAGGCCGTTCCGTTCCGTTAAATTAAACGGACTTTCAAACGGCGTTAGGGCTGGATTTCGAGTGTTGCGGAAGTTTGGTTGAAAAATCGATCGCGGCGGGAGCTGCTGAGAGTTTGAATTTCGGAGGATGACGAAAGCGATTTGTCTTCGTGAAGGTATTGAAGTGTTAGACATTGATAAAGATGAGGAGTTGGCTCAGAAGGAAGCGGCTAGGATTGTGAAGAGGTTTCCGAAGCCGGTCGTAGATGATGTCCATGCGGGTAACGAAGTGTACGTATCTAGAAAACTTTTGATGTTGGTTTTGTGTTTTTGTATAGTGGTTTGAGTTTGATCGTGTTTTATGCTATAGGTTTTTGACATTTAGCAGTTTGTTAGTGATTTAAATGTTTGTTGATTTTGTTGTAGTTTCTTCTAGGTTTGGATTTAGCAGTTTATTGCTGTACATGACTGTTGAAGTTTACTTTATATGGCTCATCCTGGTACCAAGGGGAGGAAGCAATCAATGCTTGATGCAAAATTCATGGCTTTTAAAATCTATAAGTCAAGTAGTTTAGCTTCGATATTTGTAAATAAGCTATGCTTTGAGTTTTCTATTTGGAATCTGTCATGGTCCATGGGTTTGAGTTCTCTTTGGAAAATGCCTCTATGGTGGGTTATTTAGATACCCAAAACTCGTGCCAAGTCAGCATTTACCTGCATGGTTGGTCGGGACTTAGCAGTCTGCTGTGTGGCAATCTGCTTATAACAGGAGCAAGTTAAAGTCGTTTTTTGAGGTGTTGTTTCAATACAAATCCCCCTTACTAAAACATGAATTATTAAGAACCCGACTTTGACAAAGACAGGAGCAAAGCAGCGGCCAGCTCGGATGCCGATAATGGCTGGTTGGTGAAATGTGGCATTTTTCAAAGAGAACGTAAACACATGGCTGATTCCAAATAGAAAACTCAAAAGCATGGCTTATTCATGTTGTCTTTTGATAGCTGATGCTTAGAGGAGTTTAACGACAATGATGATAATACATGTTGTGTTTTGCAGATGTCATATTTCTTGATGCCACCTGGTCTTCAACAAAGTATCTCATTTCGCCGTTCATGGCTGATAGGTTGTGGTGCCTCCATTTCCTTTTCTTCATTTTCCCTTGAAAGTGATATAATTTATTTCGCTCAAGGTATTTACTTCAATTCTTTTTAGAGTTCTAATATGAGTTTAGGCTTTGGTATCTTATCACCCAATAGATGTCAATTTATACACTTGAAAAAATTTCAAATGGCCTTGCTGATGGATGTATGATATATATCTATTGAAGGTGCCTAAACGACAGAATTTCATTTGATTGTGGTCTGTTCTTGCCACACTAAGTGGAATTTTTTCTGCAACACGTTTCCTTTAGCTTCAGTTCCCTTACCAGCATTAGTAAGATAATTAGAGTCAACAATCGTCATTGAAGTTGAACACCAGTTTGACTAGTTCTCCGCATTTTCCGTACTTTTTTGTAGAAGGCAGCTCTGCAGTGTATTGATGCTTATTTATTTATTTCAGATTAACAGGGACTGGTTTCCTCTTACAGAAGTTTCTTAACAGCGTTCTTCCAACTGTGAGCTAATTCAAAATGCTACTTTTAGGTGATTGTTGTAACAGAAACAAAGGCTGCGAAGTTAACCCACCTTCTTCAATTGCTTTCCCTGACCATGACAAGAATCAAAATAAAAGTTGCACTGGAAATGGAGAGACATGCAGTTCGGTTGATAAATCCAGAGCGAAAGAATGTACATTCAATGCCATCAGGATTCCTTATTCTTGAACTACCTGAAAACTCCAGTGACATCTAAGTTTGCTCAGAGGTGTCTTTACTCCCTTTCAACTTTTTATTTTCATATTCTCTTTGATTTATGCTACGTTGCTAGATTGTAAATTCAAGATTAAAGATTGTTTTTAATTAAACGAATATCAACTTTTCCCTTTTAACTTAATCATCAACTAATCCACTGAATCAAATATTTAATTACTATTAATAAAAAAGGCAGTGGACAATGATGACTCGATTGAAGACAAAAAGATTCGATCAGATATAATCAGCCTCCGTGAAGAACATAATCACTACTTCATCCTTCACAAACCATCAATCAATCGATCCAACATGGGTTCAGAGAACAACCCCAACTCTAACAAATCCAACGATGGTTCAATCTGCGGCCGCGACTCACTCCATCGTCTCCTCAGCTCCTCGCTCGAGCCACATGTTTTCCAGGTACGAGGATTCTGTCTGATGATGTTTGATGTTCTTTTTAGTGATTTGGGTGTTTCTTGGAATGTTAAAGTTTGCACCTTTTTGATTGTGGTTGCAGGAAGTTAGCAGATTGTTACTGGGATTGAATTGTGGGAAGCCTCTAGAGGAGCTTCATTTGCCTCAACCTGTTTTAGATCTTACTGCAAAACATGGTTTTGATTTACAGGTGAAATCAGTCTCATCTTGTGCATCAAGATTGTGTTTTGCTAATGATTAATGTTGTTCAACACTTTAACTGTTCTGTTTGTATTCTTCCGTTTGGCTTGATTCATTTTTCTATGTTTGGTATTTGTTTTTGGGATGAAAGGCTTTTAGCTTTCGGGCGGAGAAGGAGCTGATGAGGGAGTCACGAGTTGTGAGAGTTGGTCTTATTCAGAATTCGATTGCTGTACCAACAACTGCAAACTTTGGAGAACAAAGGAAGGGTATCTTCGAGAAGTTAAGGCCTATTATCGAGGCAGCTGGTGTGTCAGGAGTTAACATTTTATGCTTACAGGTAAATTTTCAGGTTTGGAATAGTTGTCGATGAATTAGGCTGTTTAGCAGATATTTTTATGCAGTTTATGTTTGGTGGTAGGAAGCATGGACGATGCCCTTTGCATTTTGCACGAGGGAGAAGAGTTGGTGTGAGTTTGCTGAGCCTGAAGATGGTGAGTCAACAAAATTTCTCCAAGAATTCGCTCGTAAGTTCAACATGGTCATCATTAGCCCTATTCTCGAAAGGGATGTTAAACATGGCGAGACTATTTGGAACACGGCTGTCATTATCGGAAACAACGGCAATATAATTGGTAAACATAGAAAGGTAAATCGCCGTTCACTCGAATTATCTTCGTATAATATGCATCGAACCATACCTGAGTCACTCATATTGTCTATTCTGAAATATAAAGAACCATATTCCGAGAGTGGGGGATTTCAACGAGAGTACTTACTATATGGAAGGGAACACCGGACATCCTGTATTTGAAACTGCATTTGGGAAAATTGCTGTAAATATTTGTTACGGAAGGCATCATCCTTTGAACTGGTTAGCTTTTGGCTTGAATGGCGCGAAATCGTGTTCAATCCTTCCGCAACTGTCGGTGAACTCAGCGAGCCCATGTGGCCCATTGAGGTACATATCCTCTATATAATGCAGTGATTCCACGCTGTATCTCATGTTGTTCACCAGTTTTGCCGTTAATATTTCGAATGCTCGTAGTTTTTATTTATTTTAAAATGATCTGCTGTCCAATCTCTTTGCAGGCACGCAACGCAGCCATAGTACAGCTACTACGTGCTTCTATCAACAGAGTAGGCACAGAGGTTTTCAAACCCATTCACCTCCGGCGATGGCAAGCCTCAACACACTGACTTCGGCATTTCTACGGATCCAGCTACTTCTCAGCACCCGATGCGTCCTGCTCACCATCTCTCTCCCGCAACAAGGATGGCCTAATCATATCAGAAATGGACCTCAACCTTTGTCGTCAGCTTAAAGATAAATGGGGCTTTCGCATGACTGCCAATACGACATGTATGAGACTTGCTCCACCGCTATTTACAGCCAGATTTCGAGCCACAAGTCATCTCTGATCCCCTCTTGCACAAAGTAACTCCCTAAAAAGCTAGCATCCGCCAGCTGGTAATAACATTAAGTTGTATCTGATCTTCGTTTATTTACAGTCATGTACTGCTGTAATAAGAAGGTAGAAACACTCATCTGCTGCTTCTTATGTTGAAATCTAAGGTGACATGTCTTTAATGATCCTCAAAGTGCTGCAAACTACTTGAACAAAAAATATTCAACATGCAAAATTCAATGGCGATGCAAAGATAAGAGGTTAAAAATATCCAAATTAAAGATCTGTGGACAGAGGAGTATACAAAAACTCTTCATTTAGCATGCCATCACTCTGACTCGTCTTTAAAGATTTGCACTTCATTAGTTTGTTGTTCGATTTAATTAATACTACTACTTTGATCACACAAATGCATATTTTAATTATATAAGGTTTTTAAGGGTTAGGTAGGAGTATAATTGATTTACGTGAGATATAATGATAAAATATGAATAGTTGATTTGATTAATTTAACAGTTGAGATTAAAGTTAGTTTTTATTGAATTCGGCGGTTGAATTTGTGAAATATACGAAACGATTGGATTTGGAGGTTTTTTAACTTTTACTCTCATCCATTGAATTATTAGAAATCAACGATTTAGTTTATGTTTTATGGTCTTACAAATATTTGCATGTTGTCCCCCAGATTTTTAATATATTATAATTATAAAATAGATAGAAGTAATTTAAAAAATAGAAATGATATTTTCAAATTCAAAGAAACACTAATTAGGAAAAGGTTCAAGGAGGATAATCATGTTCATGTGAGACAGAAGAATATAAACTCAATCGTTGATTTCTATCAATTCAACGGTTAATTAAAAATCAATTTAATATCACTAGTTAGATTAAACTAATTCAATAATTTAGATTAAGTCTTTGCGTCTCACTAAAATTATTTATTTCTCTTGAACTTTACCCTCACTAATTACATATAATAACATGTTTTTGCTTAAATTTGAATCTGATTATTTATTTAGCATGAAATAATGTATATCTCCCTATTAAGAATCAGGGAGCTTCTTTTGACGGTTATCCTAAAAACCCTAACCGTACTTAACCGCATCGCGTGTCCATCAGTCGCGATCTAAATAACCGCATCGAGTGGGAGGAACACTTCGGTTGTTGATTTGTGTTTTTTCCCTCCGGCGACTTCGATCAATTAACTGTCGTTACTCCGGCGGGGCGGCCGACACATCTCCACTTGCTGCTGTTGTTGAAGTAAATTATTAATTTAATTTTTTTTGGGTGTTGGTGGAGGATGTTCTACTCTCATCAGATATTGGCTCGGAAGGGTCCGTTAGCCACCGTATGGATGGCGGCACATATTCAGCATCGTTTTTTTTTTGTTGAAGTTCATATTTCAATACCAAAAAGAAACAATGGAAATCCAGGCGATGCTGAGAATCCATTGAGGTATCCTTGCGTTTGTAGCGGGAGTATTAAGTATGTGCATCAGGATTGTCTTCTCCAGTGGCTCAATCATAGCAACAACACAGTGTGAGGTATGAGGTTATTAAAGTTTATGAATTTAGGGTTTCTGTTTTGGGGTTCGTCTGTTTGTTGGCTTAATTCTTCTGGGTTGTGGAATTGGGGGTATGGTTTTGATCTGTGATCGGTTTTTTAAGGTTAGAGTTTCATATTTTGATCAGTAGGTGACAAAATTAGTTGGAGATTTAGGGTTTTTGTTGTGGGATTCCAGGGTTGGATGATTCTATTTTGGTGGGTTGTGATATTTGGAAGTTTTTGGTTATGATTTGTGTTGGAAGTTTTAAGGTTTGGGCCTTCATTTTTCGATTCATAGTTGCTTTAATTTGTTGAAAATTTAGGTTTTCTATGAGGAGAAATTTCAGTCTTAGTTGCATTAATTTTGATGGGTTGTGAAATTTAGGATTTTAGGTGTGATATGTGACGGTTTCTGATCCCCTTTTTACGTTTTAGGGATTCAACTCTTGAGTCTTAACGATTCAGTTTAGATGGGGGTTGAATTTATAGTTCTGGTTTGTGATGATCTGTGATTCAGTTTTTATGGCTTACAGTTTAGAGTTATTTTTTTGATCGGTAGTTAATAGAAGTAGTTCAAAGCTATGATTTTTGTATGAATTATAAGCATATTGTTGATGTGTTGGCAGGTTTGCAAGCATGCATTTTCATTTTCACCAGTTTATGCGGACAATGCTCCAGCTAGGTTGCCTGTTCAGGAGTTTGTGGTTGGAATGGGGATGAAAGCATGTCATGTACTGCAATTCTTTGTACGCCTTGGCTTCGTGCTCACTGTTTGGATCTTGATTATACCATTTATTACGTTTTGGATATGGAGGTTGTCATTCGCGAGGAGTTTCGGAGAAGCACAAAGACTATTCATGAGTCACATAACAACTACATTGATTCTCACGGATTGTCTTCATGGGTTTCTTCTGTCAGCGAGCATTGTGTTTATATTTCTTGGAGCAACTTCGCTGAGAGATTACTTTAGGCATTTGAGAGAACTTGGAGGTCATGATGGTGAAAGGGATGAGGAAGTAAATAGGAATGGTGGCCGGGCTGCTAGGAGAGCTGTTCAGCCTAATAGGATTGCTGCGGGTGAGGGAAATGGTGAGGATGCTGGTGGCGCTCAAGGAATTGCGGGAGCTGGTCAGATTATTTGAAGGAATGCGGAGAACGTTGCAGCTCGGTGGGAACAACAAGCTGCTCGACTTGAGGCTCATGTTGAGCAAATGTTTGATGGACTCGATGATGCTGATGGCGCAGAGGATGTTCCTTTTGATGAACTTTGCAGTGTAGGATTATGTATTATTGGTTTAAGAAGTTTCAGAATGAGATTGGGTCAGAGATGGGTGGTTTACTAGGATTTTGCATTCTGGTAAGGTTGATGGTTTTATGGATGAGATCCCTACTTTTGTTGCTCAGCCTTTGCCTGCTGGAATGGATCAGGTAATTCTTCAATTTATTCCATTTTCTTCAATTTTCTGTTCTGTTTTCTTCGATTTCTAATGCTCAGATTTTCATCAATTTTGGAGCTTGACTTTGTTTGAATTATTAAGACTATGGGTATTAAATTATGGATTTTTATCTTGCTGACTGTAATGTAATGTAGATGAAGCAATACAAGATGCTGAACTTCCAATCTATTTTATGTTATACGGAATTCATTCATTTGATGTTGTGTATACAAAATTCATTTTTCAGTCACAAATTGAGATGTAATAGTTTTATTCATTAAATTTTTTCAACTCATTTCAAATTAAATGAATATGAATCAAAATGCACAGGCTTGACTGTGCGGCAAGTACTAGTTTAATTAATGGTTGAATTTAAGAAAACAATTCGTGGAAATTTTGTTTTGAAGATATTTAATTTCAATTCTTCCTATTATATTAATCTCAAAAATTATGAAAATTCTAAAAAATCATTTCATCGATCGATCTTTGTTCTTTAACGTATTCAGTACTTATCTGAAAACGGGCCCCACTTTCTCTCTCCAAAGCAAAATTCTCATCACCACGAAACCACTTCGAATCAGAAACTCGCAGCGCCGTCCTCTCGTTCGTTTTTCTACAGATATGCTCTAAACCCCAATTTCACTAATCAATCGATGACGTCATCAGTTTCATACCCAACAACCTTTTCATCCTCTTCCCCTCTTCCCAAACCCATTACCAATACTTTCACAAACCCTAGATTTCAACATCAGTCCAGATTGAGGCTGTTACAACGCGGTGGAGGTGAATTGGGTATTTGTAGATGTAGCAGCAGCTCGTCTGAGAGAAGATGGGATGCTGCGTTGCAGGAGGCGTTTAGGAATGTGGTTGAGACGATTGGTGGGGTTTTGAATGATGTTAGGAATTGGAGTGAGGAGGTTGTGGTTGATGCTGATGATTTGGGGTGGGATTGGGAGAGGTGGATGAAGCATTTTGAAGATGTTGATAGTCAAGAGCGCATTGTTTCCGTTTTGAAGGTTTTTTGAACTCAGTTTTCTTTGGATATGATGTTTTGAAGGTATAAAGTTTTGATCTTTGTTTTAATGTTGTTGTATTTATGTGCGAGTAGTCACAGTTGGAAGCTGCTGTGATTGGGGAGGAGTATGCGGATGCGGCGAGGCTGAAGGTGGCGATTGCAGCTGCGTCAAGTAGTGATACTGTTGGCAAAGTAATGGCTCTTCTGCAGGTGGGGGAGGATATCCGTTGAAGTTGCTATTTAATGAATGTCTGCGGAGATGATTTTTTAAGTAATTATTCATGGTTGTATGTAGAGGGCAATAATGGCTGAGGAGTATGACAAAGCAGCTTTTATGCGAGATTACGCGGGTGCTGGGCTGGTGGGTTGTTTAATATAAAAGACGCTGGTTTCTTATTTTACCAGTATCGCGCATACGATGATTCTTGTTACTGCATTTAAGTTACTTGCTATTTTGATGGCTTACAGACCTTGCTTACAGGTTGGTTGGTGGAATGGAGTTTCAGAAGATGCTATGGATCCCTATGGCCGAATTATTCGCATTACTGCAGAACATGGAAGATATGTGGCCACAAGCTATAGCCCTAGGTAAGTTCATGCATTCAGTCGCATCCAAAGTTACATTGAAGTTGCCCTTGTCGCTATCCCTTATATTATCATGTTTGTACACAAGATAGCAAACTGGTTTCACCTATGAAACGATTATCGCTACACTAATCAGTATTTAGATTATCAGAGTGACCGCAAATTTACACAATACTCCGTATGTTGAGATCACCTACCGATCATTATAAGCTAGCTACTTGTATTCATGTTCATGATTTATTTTAGCACTCGTTCTCAACTGAATTCATAAGCTGATTTCTGCCTACCTGAGTTTTGAGTCTGCACCTGTATTTAACTGACATGCTTGTGGTTACAGGCAGCTTGCTACATCTGCACCTGGTGCACCCCTATTTGAAATTTTTTTTACGTTAGACAAAGAAGGGAAGTACAAGCAACAGGTAGATCAACCCCGCAGCCTTAATTTTCTTTTTTGAGTGTGAAACTCTACTTATAAGTCATAACCATATCCTTGAATTTTTATTAATATGTGACGACAATTATCACAGAATTAATGAAGTACATAAGCAATGAAGAGTATTTCTTATAGCTTTACAATGATTTTCAGGCTGTATACTTGAAGCGAAAGGTAGTATCTCAAGACTTTATACCTTTGTCCACCAGGCTACCTATTGCTTCTACTAGCGGAAGCTTTAGAAAACTAGGCTTAACGGATGACAAAATTGATCCATTCGAATTAGATGGCGAGGACAGTGAAAATCTTGATGATGATTCTGATGTTGCTGATAAGGTTCCCGGATTTAGTAATATAATAAAAGATATGATCCCTGGTGTGAGAATCAAAGTGTTGAAGGTCACTGCACCTGAGAAGGTAAATCAGGATTATATCTCTAAAGTTATTGAGCAGATAATGGAGGAGGAAGAAAATGATGAAAATGAAGATGAAGAAGAAGAAGAAAGTAGCAAAGACTTTGAGTTAGAAAATATTGATGATGAAAGTGAAGTAGAATCTAGTAGCGGAAAAAATGACATTCCATTTGAACCTGCGATAGAATTGACTCGAAATGAAGAAGAAGCCAGTAAGATAGCGATGAAGTTTCTTTTCGAGGGACTTGCCCAGAAAATTTCGAGCAATGTACGTCCTAAGGATTTACTCCGCGTACCTGCAAAACTAGAGAAAAAAGGACGAACGTCATTCTCTTTTTCGATTGAAAAGGGGAACGATGAACAAGAAGCTGATGGGAACGGAAAGGAAGTTTCAGACCAAAAGTTGAAGCTCCCGGGTCAAAGAAGTATCGATGCTGTTATGCTTGATCTTTCAAAGTTTATGGGGAAAGAAAAGATAAGTGTTAAGGTTAGTCCAGACTGTCAAGCTTCATTCACTTGTCATCGGATATGCTTAATTTTTTTAGAAATGTTAAGGTGTGCGAGTTTTTGACTACTCAGTATGCTAGTAATGTAAATTGCAGGCCTTGAAAGATGTTGGAGAATTCATCAACAATTCCATTAACCAGGCTCGTAATCAGCAGCCACTTTCAGGGACTACGACTTTCAATCGCATTGAATTGCCAGCTTATACAGACCCATTGAATGGTAATCTCATTCCTACTAATAGTGTGACAGTGACTATGTCTGTCAGAAATATTTAAGCAGTATATTCGGCATGTTTTTGCTGACAACGACATGGATTATTTTGCATTGTTGTATCATTCTCTGTTACTGTCTTTCTAGCAGGGTTGTATGTTGGTTCCAATGGACTGTACTCGTCTGAAGTGATACACTTGAGACGTAAATTCGGTCAGTTCCAGGAGGATAGAAAAACCAAGGATCTTGAATTCTATGAATATGTCGAGGCCTTAAAATTAACAGGAGATCCCCATCTTCCGGCAGGACAGGTAATTTGACTAATAGAGATAAAACAGTGGCTTTGTTGTTTTACACTCTATCATATTCTTGATAATATAATTTCCTATCGTTCACTCTTTTAAAGAAAGTACTAATTCGGGGAAGGCTCTTTATTAATGCACTTTTGCCAAGCATTTTATCTTTACAGTCTCTCCTAATGCCCGTTCACTATTATCAGGTAGCTTTCCGTGCCAAGGTTGGGAAACAGTATCAACTACCTCACAAGGGTATTATTCCACAAGAATTTGGAGTGGTTAGTGGCTTTTTGACGCTAACTTGTAATGACTTGCCACTCGTTCATAATAATTTAACTCTTATTTACGAGAAGAACTATCTTTATTTTTTACATAGGTTGCTCGATACAAAGGACAAGGGAGGCTAGCTGAGGCGGGTTTCAGAAATCCTCGATGGGTTGATGGTGAACTTGTCATCTTAGATGGAAAGGTCGGTATCTAAACTCAAAAGACCATTGCACTTCTCTACTGCTTCGCCTCATTTTTCTTCTGGGCACTATTAATCTATCAATATTTTGTCTGCACAGTTTATCAAGGGAGGTCCTGCAGTAGGGTTCGTATACTGGGCACCTGAATTTCATTTCATACTCTTCTTCAGCCGACTGAGACTTCAGGAATAGACGCTTTGATTGTAGGCCGTTTTTCATGTCTTTATTTCCCAGCATCAGACTCCTATCCTCTTTATTCCTTCAACATAAGCTGCATAAGTTTTTATTGTCCGTGGCCACCAGCCTTTCTCATGTAGCAGCTACAAAGCCTGGATAGTTACTGAAAACTCCAATAAATGTAAAAGGCTTGCAGCAACTGATCGTGATGGCCAGCTTCATCAACTGCAGCCTCGCCTATGTATGTACAAAGTCTTTTAGTTGTCTTGTTGCAAGTTTTCACCTAGCTCCAGCTCTTTAGAATCGAAACTCATCTTATAAGTAATCAGTCAATGCGCTACTGCATACAACCCTTGCAAATCCTTTCAGAATAAGTTAGATTTATTCACTCCACTTCTCCATTGATAATGAGAGACATATGAGTAGGACGGGTTTGAGCAGATGACAAATGCAATAATGTGGTGCAATCGGATTTAAACTTAATTTCATGAATCCATCAAAATATATGGATTTACATAAGTTGTGACGAGATCATGGAGGATAACATGTTTATGTAGAATGGTAAGACAATATCGTGACAGTTGATTCTTTAAATCTAACGATTATAATTAATTTGAATTTTAATTAAATTTAGGAAGTTATATGTACAAATTGCGGGACGGTTGAGTAAAATGGTTATTTCTATTAACTGTTGGATTGATGCAGATCAACAATCATAATCATGTCTAATGCAGGGGATTCGTCCTTGTATTTCATTTGGAGCTTTGTCCCACATCTATTATTAGTTTTTAGTTTTTAATTTTGCATTTTCATTTCCTATATAATGTAATCTTATTTTCATGTAATAAACAACTTTTGAATTAATAAAAATTTTGAGTTTTACTCAGTTTATATCTAGTTTATCCAATTATTGATAAGTGAATTTGTCGCTTGACAATTCACGCAGGCTTCCGCTACGTCAATGTCTCGCCGCCTTACATTAATTATAGTATCTCAAAGTCGTTGTAGTATAGTGGTAAGTATTCCCACCTATCACGGGGTGACCTGGGTTCGATCCCCAGCAACGGCGAAACATTATTATTGGAAGATTGAAATTATGTCTAATCGTATCAAAAATATTTATATGTCTTTCTCAAAAAATTTCCATTATTATTCTTTTTAAATGTCTTAGAATCTGTCCATAAATAACAACTTTACAAGTCAAACAAATGCACTTTAAAACATTTAACACCTACGTAGAGACTAGTGTGAAACTGTGAATGATTCCAAATAAAATCCAAAACTTTCAATGGATCCACACGTAAAGAATCAATAAGGGCACTAATGCTAAATGGATCAGACGTCAATGAATTCATATTATTTACCATATTTAACATTTAACTCATTTTGCTTCAAAAATTTAATAATCTGTAAATAAGTCTCTCCAATTTATCCTAACACAATTTTACCCTTAGGATTATCCTATTATGACCCGACAGTGTATCCTACTCGACTCTTGATCCGAAATTGACCCTGCCCGGTCATTCATGGGTAGGGTACGGATAGTATAATTGATTCCCTACCCTACACCCGAACCCTAGCCGTCCATACCCTTTTGTACCCATCCGAAATATTCCCAAGTTTACCCAGTATATTTAACCGTAAGGCACTAATCGAGGACAATATGCACAAGAATTTGAGTTATTAAACATATTTTGAACTTTTAAGAAATAAAATAATTTAATGTAAATAAAATAAAATCAGTGACGTTATACCCTATCCTACCCTTTTGTACCCTATGATTACCCTACCCGTCTAGTACTCTCTGCCCGACCCTAAAAGTATTAAACGAATGTCTAAAAAATGGTCGTACCCTGCCCGACCCACCCTAAATAAGGATATGGTATATCCTACCGGCCCATTGCCGACCCCTATCTATAAATTCAGTAAAATTAATTTGATAAAATTAACAATTTCATGGAGAAGGAATGGTGGCCTAATGTTCGAATTTTGAGTCATCACATAATTTAGCGAATTTTTGGTAACATATATAATTGTTATCCGGAATAAAACAATTGAATCAGTAAAATAATAAATGATAAATTTGATAAACTTGAATGCTAGCAGTTTCTGATTGGTTTACTGACGTTGACAATTAACAAACTTTGCGGCTACATCAAATGCTACAGTACGCTCGCATGCAGCGAATTGTCACACGGCTCCGGTCGAAGACAGCAATCTGCTCCTCCTTCCACCAGCTATCAAGCTTACGAGATCAAACCCAAACTCAGTCATCAAATTCAACACCCTTTTATCTTCTGATCCTAATCATCCACGGTTATATCCTTCAAAGGCGACATCTTTTCGAGGTTTGTAGTGTCGTTGACTGCATACCAACTGTTCGATAAAATGTCTGTTAGAAGTAAAGTGTTGATTAATGTTGTGGATTGTTTACAGCGTTGATTAAAATGGGGAAGAAGCTTGTTTTGTTGCCTGCTAAAGATGTGGATTTGTCTGCTGTCAAATATGAGCCTGATTCGGTCCAAGGTTGAATTTTCGTACTTGTGTTGTTTTTTTCTGTAAATGGGTGTTTGATTATGTGAAGGTTTTGAATTAGTGTTTTTTGTCTACAGCTCCGCATTTCACTGGGTTCCAGTTGAAGTTTTTTGTCATGTTGGCGGAGATGCCTTTGATTAGCTCGTTAATATTTAATCTCATCAAGAAGCAGAATAGAGTTACTCAGGTTAGCATGCTTGTTTGTCATCTTAGAACCATTTCAATTTGTCCCTTTTAAATTTCAGTAGTAATAGCATTTTGTGGATGAGGATCATGCTGGGTCTTTATGTGTTCTTGCTTTCCAGTTGTTGAGGAATACATCAATTCCAGAACCACCAATGTTCAGACCTGAATTTCCTCCACAAGGTCTTTCATTTTACTATTTGATAGTCACTTATTAGAAGTAAATCTTGGACAAACATACTGTTTGATTTTTGTTCTTCGTGTATACGTAGTTTACAGTTGTTAATTTTTTATCTGGTGAATGATTTGTCCAGACGCAGAACCAGGGGTTATTGTTGTGGATGAAGACGATAAACCAGAAGAACGAGTCTCAGTTGCTTTAAACTGCCTTCCACCATATGTTGCTCCTACTTATTGGACTCGTGACTTGGATGCACCATTCCACTATTGGAAGATCCGTGATTATGCATATGCCTACCGTTCAAAGCTTGCATCACCATCAATAGTGAGTAATTAAACCTGAATTTTTCCGCATACATAAAAAGTTCACTTTTGTGGTAACCGTCAATGGATTTAGGTGGCGGAGCACTTTATTTCAATAATAGAAGAACTATTCAAAACCAAGCCTGAAATGCCCTTGTTGATTTCCTTCAATGCCGAGGATGTCAGGAAACAAGCTGCAGCATCTACTCAGAGGTTTGATGAAGGTACATTTTTAGTCTCAACTGCTGTCTTTCAGGTTATAATTTGTTTATTTTGTTCACCGAGCACCTCGTTTTATCCTTCCAGGAAATCCTATTTCCGTTTTAGATGGAATTTTCATTGCCATCAAGGATGATATTGATTTGTATCCCCACCCATCCAAAGGTAATACTTTTCTTTTCAAATCTCAAGCAGTGTATTGGATTCATAAAGCCATTTTTGTTTTAATGGTCTTCGAGCCTAGCTAGTCAAGATCTTTAAGCTTTAAAAAATTTAGCAACAGTGTCGTCACTTAAAACAAATGAAATGACAGGTGCATCCACATTCTATCACGAGGTACGTGAGGTGCACAAGGATGCCGTATCTGTTTCAAGGTTACGCCAGTGTGGTGCTATACTAGTTGGTAAAGCAAATATGCACGAATTCGGGCTAGGCACTACAGGAAATAACCCACATTATGGGTCAGAATTACACCCGTGACCCATCTATTGATTGTTACTTTTATATGGGAGTTGGAAATTTATTTGTTAAGTGGTTAATACCATTGAAAACTGGTCCTGACAGGACAACAAGGAACCCACATGCTGATGATCGGTACACGGGAGGATCCTCATCTGGACCTGCAGCTCTTGTAGCTTCAGGACTATGTTCAGCTGCATTAGGAACAGATGGTGGAGGTGGATCTATAATTCATATCGTGTTGCGTCTTGTTTGTTTGCATCTTTCTCGTTAGAGTCTCTCTGACTACTATGCTTTTATTGCTGATGAGAGTAGGTTCGGTCCGAATTCCTTCTTCGCTGTGTGGTGTGGTCGGTTTAAAAACAACGTATGGACGCACGGACATAACTGGGTAGGTCCTGAAAATCAAAGGCAAAAGTTGCATGCTGTAGTTTATAGCTATGCTATCTTTATCAATAACCCACAAACATCTTTTGGCCGTTAGGGATCATCTTTTAATACATTAACCTTCTGTGACATTGTTTTTTATTTATCATAATTTTTCAGGGCATTATGTGATTCAGGCACTGTTGAGGTCATTGGACCAATTTCAGTTGAAGATGTCATGCTTGTGTAAGCAGTCTCTGTATGTGATATGATTAAATATATTCAAAGAAGAGGAGAATTAGAAAATATAGTAGAACCTTATAGCCAATTTTTCGCTACCTTGGTGATTGACTTAATAAGTTTTTTAGGTATGCGGCTATTCTGGGCGCGTCTCCTTCTGACAGATATAGCCTTAAACCTGTAACTATATTATTTATTACATATTAGAGCAATACAATTTGCACTTTTCAATAAACTTCTCATCTGGTTTGCTGAGACCATGTTTAGCAGAATGGCTGAAAGTATTTTTTAATGAGTTACTGCTCCCCCCTGTTTCCCAAATGGAATACCTGAAGAAAATTCTGCTATTTTGAGAAATTTGCGCTTTGGGAAGTACACTGAGGTGAGAATGAATAATCAATTTCAGTTTAGTTAGGTTATTAATATTCCCAGTGTAAAGAAATTGGTATTGTAGTTATCAATAAAAACTGTCTTTCTCTGCAGTGGTTCAATGATGTCTTTTCCAGTGAGATCTCTGATAAGTGTGAGGATGTCCTTAATTTGCTTACCAAATCCTATGGGTGTGAAGTGAGTCTCTGTTGCCAAAATGATCCATTATTACTTTTGTGCAAGCCTGTTAATAGACTAACACAAGATATATTCTTTAGGTGAATGAGATTGTTGTACCGGAGCTACACTCAATGCAGGTTGCTCATATGGTTTATAGGTTCTGAATCCTTATCTACATTAACTCCAGACTGCGAGGATGGGTATTAGTCCTAAGCTTCTCCACTCTTGTTATAGTGTTAGCTCAGTCCTACAGGTTCTCATTTGCCCCTGCTGCAGGAAACTCTCAAGGCTGGCGTATGACACCCGCACCAACCTGGCCCTTTTCCGTTCCCTATCTGCTTCTGATTATGTAGCTGCTCAATGTATCAGGTCAGGCTCAAGTCACTGCTGCAGTATTGTGGGAATGTCTGGCATCATCCAGCAAAGATCTTTGCTAGAAATTCTTATATTTTAGTCATTATTTTTTTGTTTAGACGAAGGATAATGCATTACCACATGGAAATATGAAGGTTATGATGTCATTGTAACCCCGACCACAGGGTATGCACTTTCTAAATTTCAAAAAATGAGTCTTGGAGCTATGCAAGAGTTGTATAATGTTTTTGGTTCACAGCATGACAGCACCAAAGATACCTCCCAGTGCCCTCAAAGACGGGGAAACAAATCTGCAGGTTACAGGTCAGTTATTCAAACTCGTACTATTGCAGCAATAGTATATGATCATTCGCACTCAATTGCAGAGTTTAAGTCATAACGTGCGCTTGTTTCAGGCTCCCTGATGCGATTTATCATGGCACCAAACCTGCTCGGACTTCCAGCTATTTCTATTCCTGTAACTTCATTCTGTCCACACATATCCATTAGAATTTCACTTGATGAGCAATACTTCAAACACTGATAACACACATACTTGATTTTTCAGATTGGGTATGATAAGCAGGGACTTCCAATAGGACTGCAACTGATAGGCCGTCCATGGGCTGAAGCTACACTTCTGCGTTTAGCCTCGGCTGTGGAGGAGCTATGTATGAAAAAGAAAAAACCAGCATCATTATTTTATGATATTCTGAAAGTTGAGTGACCCTTATGAATCTCCTTTACTATTTTCCTGTTTCACACCACAAAAGTACTCTTTGTACCTATGTAAATTCCAGTTTGCCAAAAGATGCTGAAGTATAATGTAATCCCTTTGATTACTAAGGTTGAAAGTTATACAACAATTGCAACTCAGTATAGAGCAAAATAAATTGGAATGTGGAATTACAAAGTTTGGTTAAAGATGAACAGCATTTATTCTCAATGAAGGTAAATAGCTCCGACTCGATCCATATTTCATACAGCGCAGCTATTTATTGCGAGTATCAAAACGACTTCATTTTAATTATTTTTACTACTCCCTCCGTCCCAACCCATTTGTCACATTTGGGTTTGGGCACGGGAATTAAGGTATTGAGTTGTTGTGAGGAGATAAGTATGATAGAGAATATGTGGAAGAATAAAATATATGATAAATATTACTTCGTAGTTGTGAGAGTAAAAGTAAGAAAGAAAATTTTCATTTATGAAAATGTGACAACTATTTTGGGACGCCAAAAAAAAAAATGTGACAAAGTGATTGGGACGAAAGAGTATAAAATTTGAATGACTGTAAATTGTTCTTGCAATTGTGAATCTCATTCGCTAACCGTTGATAAGGGGAGCCAAGTAATTTTGGATTACTTTTGTATTTTTTGAAAAAATTGGGATTGGTTTATAATACCCATAAACTCTCTTGATCTCTTCACTTTTTCATCGTTATCCCCAATTCAGGTTCTGAAACCCTAAACACCCTGAAACAAAATTCGATCGATCAACCTCCAAAGATTCAATCTTTTCAGCAATCGAAGCTCACCCCACTTTCATAATCGAAAATGGCGATCAGGGCGCATTTCCAATTCGCAAATTCCATTCATCTACTACAACCACTCATCATCAATTGCCGGCATAATCCAAGTCGCATCAACTGCAGTAGCAGAAGCAGCGCCAGTGACGCGGATTTGTCGCTCAAATTCGCGACAGAGGTGGTGAAGATGAAGCTGAAGAAGAAGCAAAGGGAGGAGGCAATTTATAAAAGCAGGAAGATTCTGTTTGCTGAGATGTCTGGATACCTCGGATTTAACGAAGATGAGATGAAGAAGAGATGGAGATTGATGGCGGATATTGATAAGTGGGTTGTTGTTGAAGGGTTTTTGTCTGAGTGGGGTGAGCATTTTCATCCGTTGTCTGCTAAATCGTTAAGCAAATGGTGGAGGAGCATTTGGATTTTGAGAGCCCAGCTCCTCAGCCTGAACAAATCTCAGCTCCTTCAGTTCTTCTAGGGTTGAAGAAGATGATTGGGATGGACTAGAAAAGGTTTGTTTTAATCATCATATTCTCGTAAAACATCAGATTTCCAAGATGCCCAGATCGAAAAGATTATATCTTTTCCAGTCAGGAGCCAAAAATTATGGACTTCTAAACAGGAATTGTGCCCTTAAATTATGTCAAGAATACTTATTTCTCTACTTCGATATTGTCAATTTGTTGCGATTTAAGTACAAAGAACTAATGTGTCTACTAAAAAAACCTGAGTACAATCAGAATCAGATTTACAATATGTAATTGAAGAGTAGTGCTTTTTTGAGACTCTTACTGTTGAGTGAGACCTTAAGACCCATCATGGCCGTTGATTGAGTTTGTTTTTGGGTCTAGATTGTGCCACGTGGAGGTGAGAGAAATTCGAATTCGAAAGTGGGAGAAATTGCTGTTTTTGTTCTCTCACCTCCCACGTGGCACAATCTGAACTTTAAAAACAACCATGATGGGGTCTCAGGATCTCACCCAACGGTAAGAGTCTCAAAAAAGCATTACTCTGTAATTGAATTAGTTGAATTTATTCATGTAACTTGGAGGAGAGACATCTCTGTGTCCATATCAAATATTATTCTATTTAACCGGTCGTTGCTTCCATGGCTCATTAGGACTTAGATGCTGCATTGGACAGAAAAAAGCTTGTTCAATATCCCCTCGCTGAGTTCTTGGTTTGCTTTCTTCTGTTAGTTGGATAAGTTTTTTGCTAAGTTCTTTTATCACAATGGGAAAGACTGTTTTTCCATTATTACCTTGGCCGTACGATTAATCCTACAAAGTTCTTGGATTGTTTGAGACCATTGAGCTTCTGGTATCCAGACAGGGTAGGAAAACATTGGCTGGCTATGACCATGATGCTACCCCTTTCCTTCGGGTATCCTGCTGCTCGACAATTAGCACAAGATCAAAGTGCTAGAATACTAATAGTCTATAAAAATGTTGAACAGCTATGTTGGAAAAGGTAATGTTTTGAGCAATTTTGGAATCAACAGTCCCCTATTTTATTTTCTTTCGCAAGAACAAGTGCCTAAACATGTTTATGATTCTTTGGCTTAAACACCAAAATCTACATAACCATTTCATCACACAAATCAGGTTTCATTTGAAACAATTGAATAAAAGAAGGATACAACACAAATTTTGTTACTAAGGCAATCTCCAAGCAGAAGATATTTTAGCTGTCTGAGTTTTTCTATCCCTTGCAGGTGATTTCTGGTTTGAATCTTTCTTCAGTTTCTCACACTTCACTGGATTAAAAACCTCAGGTGTTTTTTCTTCAGGTAATAGAAAGGAAACAGTCGGCTTTCGGGCAATATTTTCTCTGCAACAGGTTCCGATAAACGGTTAAATATTTGTTGACTTTGGAGGGGAAATTGCATTGTTTAGAAATGCAGTGTATGTTACCTGCTAGGAGTGACGGTTTTTCGCTTGGTTGATGACATTAAAATTGACTTTGGTTTTTCAGGTGTCTTCGTCGTCATAACTGATGAGATGACCTTGCTGCGTTCCAAAGGCGCCGTGCACGCATTGATTGGTTTAGGCACCCTTGTAATACATTGTGGTTTCTCTTGAACTTTCTTTACAGCATTTGAGTTTAGCTTCGAGACTTTCTTTACAGCATTTGAGTTTAGCTTCGAGACTTTCTTGCTCACACTTTCCTTATTATTTCTTCATTGCATTTCCTGACAGATGTGACCTTTTCTGACTGAGCTTCTTTTAGTATACCCCTTTCCTAAATATTACAAGCCACAATTCACAAATGAGTAAATGACACAAGAATTGTCTACTAAAATTTGTGTAGAAATTTGAGCTTTGACTTAATTAACTTACATCAGTTCTCAGGCGGAAAGGCTTTGGATTCGTTGGCTTCAGTTTGCGATACTTCACGCCCTGAGCATCAGCTGCATTTCCTTCTTTTAGAATCATCATTGGTCTGGTCACCTGCATCGAGTTAGATGATGCACTGACGATTATTTCAGCAACTAATTTGAAGAAAGATAATACATGGAGGTAGGTCAAAGTTATTACCCTGAGAATCTTTTTACTGGTTTTTTCCAAGGTAGGAGTTTTCTGACTGTTACTATGAGAATCTTCAGGTTTTGCTCCGGACGTGCACCTGTTCTGATCAGTACCTGATTCGTTTTCCTTATCATCGTCACCTTCCGCTACTACGATAACTTGTGTTTCTGGAGTGCATTGTTGTTCCTCCACGACCTTCACATCTTGTAATACTTCATGCTTCTCTACTTTCCCAAGGTTATCATGAACCAGATTGTCGTCGGAGCTTTTCAAAAGCCTGTCACAAGGCTGTGACATATCCTTACTCTTCCTCTTCTTGTTTTCCACTTGTCTTACATTCTTATCCACGCGCCACGGTCTGGTGGGAGTAGCTTTGGGCTTTGATGAACTCGACGTAATCTTTTTCGGGGAATACCCTAAAACCCGCTTCTTCCTACTCTCATCATCAAGATCAAGCTTCTTCAACTTATCACATATTTTCCTAACTGGAGTTTTCAGCTCCAGAGAAGCTTTCAGTTTCACCGTCTTCTTTGGCGAATGGAAAACCAAAGTCTTTGCCACCTTACTCTTATCCTCTTCTACACAGGCTCCTCCACTTTTCAAGTTCTGAACACTTCGAAATGCGTCGTGTTTGGTCTCAAGATTCTTATTCTTAGGAGTAGTCATATACTTAGCTCCCACAACCTTAACCTTCGTATTTGGGGTTATGATTGCCTTCTTCGTTCCTTGCTCAATACATTTTGACTTCAATCCATCAGTTCTTTTGGCCATCGATGAAGCTACCAGTGCAAGGCGCGACACTTGCGGCCTTGTGGACTTCGGAGGAGCGGACTGTGGACATTTAGCCTTGGTCCTAAAAATAACAACGATGAAACTTAATCATTCCATTCAGATCCAATCCCAAAACAAATTGCTAATCAACTTGACTCAGATTTGACACTTACGATGGACCGCATCGTCTGCTTAAGGCCTTCTGCAGCCTCACATTGGGGCTTCTAGCTGCCATGACCTGATCAACACACCAAAGTCACAAACTTAAATATCAAAATCATTCAAATTGAATCAAAATTTGAACAAATATTTTGAACTGATTCGAACCCGGAGAACGAAATTCTTGTACACTTCTTCAGAATCCATTTCCTCTTCATGCTTCTGGTCATCCTATCAAACACATAAAATTAAAAATCACTCAAATCTCAAACCTAAAATCCTAATCAACCAAAACCCAAAAAGTGTAATTCAAAACTCTAAATCGATCTGAATTCCATACCTACACGCGAGCAGAACCAATATCTGTCGTCAACACGAACTGGGTCTTTGTCAGTAAGGTCAACGAACTTGGGAGCTTCGATCTCCTCGTAAAATGCGTCAGCACTACTATCGTACGATCCGTCCATTTCCGGCAACACGGCTAAATCCTCCATTAGCTACTGTGTCTGTGTTTACTTACTAAAGCAGCAAACTTTCGTCTTCTTGAAGTGTTCTGAATCTGATGAAAGATGCAATGAATGTTTCAGGTGTGACAACAATGGCGATCTGCTCTGCTTTTGTTTAACGTTGTCGTCTGTTTTGCTTTACTTGTTTTGAAATTTGAATTATTACAACACTGTAAACTAGCCGTTGCAAAAAGGAAGAAGACGAATGCTTACGTCAATTCGA
Organism: Sedum album; assembly: GCA_006409495.1. Taxonomy (NCBI): domain Eukaryota; kingdom Viridiplantae; phylum Streptophyta; class Magnoliopsida; order Saxifragales; family Crassulaceae; genus Sedum; species Sedum album. Next base: position 85,449 of record QZGG01000608.1, on the reverse strand, counting down.
AGATGCACGGGTCCAAAGGGTTTTATTGGGCCGTGATTCGAATGAGGCCCAATAAGAGTAATCACAAAGTTAGGATCCTCTACAGCTGCTCGAGTGCATTTGCTTCCGCCATCGGAAAACAAAATTAGGGCTTGTTCGGAAATTCCCAAATCAAGGAATTTCCGCGCTGACGTCATCCGGTTGAAGATCGATTCGACGGAAAATTTTCCAGTAAGATTGCGTTAATCTGTTTCGGTTTAATCGAATTTGTTGAATTGGGGTTTACGTTTAAGAATTATCGATCTTGATTTGTTGAATTAGGGTTTACACGTTTAAAATTTTGATTTTTGATTTCGGTTAGTTCAAGTGGATTTGGGATTTGTGAAGGAGGGGTAAGATGGATTTGGAGACGGAGAATCGGATCGCGGCTATTTTAATGAGGGAGGCTGCGGAGTTGAGGCGGCAGGCTGATAAGGAAGGATTGGATGCTTATCTTCGTGATCCTAAAGCAAGGGGTCGCCCCAATTCGAGATTTCTGACTGCAACTGTTCTTGGGGTTCAACAAGGTTTGATCTTTATTGCTTTTGAATTCTTGATTTTTAAGATATAATTAAGAGTTGCTGAACTTATGCATGGATTATGGTGTTATTGTTACAATTTGTAGCAGTTTTGATTTGTTGACGAGGTATCTTGTGTTAAAAGGCTCAATTTGAAGCTATTTAGGTAGTGTCAGAAACAAGTATGATCAATATGATGCTCTGTAAATATGTAGTTTGGTGGCGTGTTGTAAATTGAGTATTTTTGTTTTTAATTAAATTTGTGATTTTTTGTCTTTTTTGTTAGTATTTGTGTTTGTATCTTGTTGGCTTGTTTAGTTACGCATTTTGATTATCCATTTCTAATATACTGCAGCCAATCGATCTGTGGAGGTAAATGAGATGTGGCGGGTCAGGCAGAAAGAGAAAGAGTTGGATGAACGGATTAAAAAGAGAACTAGAGGTGAGGGAGAGAGTGAGAGACGGCATTCAAGTGCCAGGAGATATAAAGAAGATAAGGCTTACCAGGATTCATGCTCTGCGAGTAGAAAGGTGCGGAGGATATTTCTCTCAGAGATGAGGAAGGTTTGAAAGATGAAGAGCTCGAAGAGTTCCTGCGCGCGAGGTATGTGTGCTTTTCTCATCGTGAACTTTGGTAATTAAGCCATTGATGAAATTGACTTAGATGATTGACTGTTTTCGCATATTTTCATTTGTTAATGACAGGGCAAAGCGAGGAAGAGGCGCTATTGGTTCAAGAATGGATGAACCAGGCCCATATCTTCCGACAACTGCAGATACAGACACATCTGAAACTAATTTCAGAGAGAGATGGGAATCACGCATTCTTGGTCCTGAAAAGCCTTCTCAACTCAGCAATAATGAAATGATTTTCGACCATAGTGAAAGAAAAAAGTCAGATAAGTCTAGCTCCAAAAAGTCAAGTAAAAAGAAGCATAGGTTAAAAGAGAAGTCTAAGCACAAGGAAAAGAAGAAAAAGAATAAGAAGAGAATCAAGCACAGGGATTAGGCTAATTCTGTATGTTATATAGTTGCTCGTGTAGACATGTTCTATGAAAGCCATGGTGTGATATCTATGGCTTCAGATTGTTTCTCTTGAAATTCAAAAAAACAATCATATCAGTTAGCTTTTATTTGCCAAATATCTTTCTGCTTTGCGGCTCAACCTAAACCCGTGAATATGTAATGACTTGTTCTAGGATTTATGATACTTTTTATTTGTAACAATTTGATTTTTTCAACATTTGAACCACAAAATGTCTACAGAAAAAATTAATTTAAGGCAGTTTTGAATTTTAAATATATAATTGAGAATGAGTTATTTGTAAAAATCACAACAGATAAAGTGAGGTTGAAAATGAATGAAAAGTGAATAAAGACACCAAAAATCTAAAGTGGGCTTAATAAAGAGTATAATTTAATTATTAAAACAAATACTTCATCCGTCTCATAATTTATGTCTCATTTGATGCTTTGCACGGTTTTTCAGAAATGAAAGAAAAAATAAGTAAAATAAATATCTGTGTGGTGATGAAAGAGAAAAAAAATGATCTGATAGATAATAAGTAGTAAAAAATAAAGAGAGAAGAAAAATATGTGGTGGAAAACTAAAGAAGATATATACATTTATGTTAAAATTTAGAAATGAGAAGATAATTTTAGAACAACCAAAAAGGAAATGAATATTAATAATGGGACGGAGGGAGTAAAAATTTAAAATACTCCATAATTTGCAGCACCAAGCGACTTCTTTAACGTTGACTATTTTGGGAAGACGCAGAGTCGGACACTGTTGAGATTGTCGGAAGAAGACCAGACTAGACACATCCCCACTCTCTCCGGACATCTTCCGCCCCAAGGTGCGTCCTTTGACTAACGTCGAAGCTTCTTTTTTATTCATTGTCATCTTTCGGAATATTGCTTGCTAGGGTTTTCGATTTGTGGTTGCTGCAGTACGTTTTGATATCTGATTATGTGGAAATATGTTTTTGAATTTAGGTTTTGTTGGTTCAGAAGAAGTAATCAAAATCGGGTTTTGGGAATTTTTTATTGAGGATGATGATTTATTGGTATTTAGATGAGTTCTGAGATAAGTGAACTTATTAGATTCCCATTTTTACAGGTTTGCTAGAACTGAATCAGATGTCGAGGAGACCAGTGAGTCTTGCACGACAGATAGCGGAGCGCAGTAGAGTGTCATTAGCAAATTCGCTGCACACAAGAACACCAAAAACTTTGTTCCTTTCCATAGGACTTGTGGTTTTGGTAACTCCTCCTTTCCACTAATTTTCATGATGTAAATATAGGCCAGTAGTTATGCAGTTTTTGTTTTTTTCCGAACTTAGATTTCTTGGTTGCAACGTTAGCTCTTTACTGAAATAGTGATATCTATTACTTTCCCAAATGACAGGGAGGGATACTTCTTGTCTGTTATACGTACGTGGTTCAGGTTTGTATGTTTTATGTCAGCATTATAGCATGAGATGCGCGAGGATTTTGTTGCTATATCAATTAAGTCTATTTTACATATTAATAATCATGGCGTTTTAAAGTCACTAAATGCTTTGAAGATATTTTCAACAGGTAGATCCAGCGATGGTAGGGCTCTGATCAGGCTTTCAGAAGGTAGAGTGAGTATTTGCGGTCTTGCAACATCTCTTATATAACATCTTCACTGGGTTGTGCTCGTGCATCATCAATTTTTTAGATATGATCTTACGAGAAATATCCATTCATTAAAGATCAGCAAGAAACTTCACATCCGTGGTTTATTAGATAATAATTATAAATGTGTTGCAGGTGTTACTTCATGTGCCGCAGATGTCTCACAAGCATTGCCAATACTAAATAAGGTATATGGCGACAGTATGCACAAAGTATTGCATGTAGGACCTGACACTTGCACTATTGTTTCCGCATTACTAAGACAGGACGACACTGAGGCTTGGGGCGTGGAACCTTATGATTTAGGTGATATCAATGACCGTTGCACACAACTCGTGCAAAAAGGCATTGTGCGTGTAGCTGACATTAAGTATCCTTTGCCGTACCGGGCACAATCCTTTTCTGTTGTTATCATCTCAGATGTTGTAGACTACTTGTCTCCAAGGTATTTAAATAAAACTCTGCTTGAGTTGATCAGAGTTGCCTCCGACGGGGTTGTCATCTTTGCTGGTAAATTACTCCCATCAAAACTTATTTAATGCTCCTTTCTAGATAACCTTGTTATTTAATCAAGTTTCGCAGACATGTTTTAATATTTTCATGTTTTAGGTTATCCAGGACAGCACAGAGCTAAATCCATGGAGTTATCCAAGTTTGGACGCCCTGTAAGTGATTTGTTCTTCATTTAGAAAGAGAGATAGAACCTGTCAATCATAGTGATAAATGGACTGTCTTGCCAATCTCCTTAGTCCCTGTGCGTAGCATTCTTAAACTTTCCTATTAATTTCTATTTTTAAGCTACTGACACTTTCGTGTTTAAACATTACAGGCTAAACTACGGAGCTCTACATGGTGGCTCAAATTCTTCATTCAGAACAATTTAGCGGAAAGTGAGACAGCAGTCAAGAAGTTTGAACAGACATCGAACAAGCTAGCCCTCAAGCCATCCTGCCAAGTCTTCCACCTCAAACCTCATCACCAGAACTGAACTTTAAAGCCATTTATAGCCTGTACGGCCTCAGACAGTCAGACTCGATCACTAATACCATACACTTAATATCAGAAAGATCAAAACTGATAGATCATCATTCACTTATGAGCTTGTGTAAATTGTAGACCCTTATTCAAAGTTACAAAACTTGTACTAGTGTTGTACGTTCAAATGCATTTTAACTGATAGAGTGCAGTTCTTTGCGAACAAGTGCACGGATGCATTTTATTTTTTTTCATTATTTGCATTTTGTCGTAATTTAACTATGTTTTGCGCACTTTGACTGCTTTGCTAAAAGATAAAAAAGTTAAAAAGGTGATTTTTGATCCGTTGAATCAAATTAATCCATCGATCAAATAGGATGTCTCATAGTCTCAAATTAAGGTGATCTCAAATGAACCCCACTCTTAACTTATATGATCAACGTGAGAAAACAAAACACACCATTTGGTATTGTTTTCGATTCAGTTACACTAACTTTATTTAGCAGAATGAAATGGCAAACTACACATGTTTATGATTCTTTGACTTTAGCTGTAAAATACTATGAAACAGATTGAAATGGTTTGGAAGATCCCACGGATTTGACCAACCCTTGAATAGATCCAATAGCAGCTAATAAAGACACAACCAAACAAGACCAACAGAGGATCTTCAACCACACCCATGTTGATGAAAACCTAGCAACTTTGGCCTGAGCTATGTACATTTCAACAGGAAAGTACACAGTTAGTGGCCAAAATGCACCTGCCCCTATAAGTCCGAGTACTGCATTGAAGAATGGAAACATCATGGCGATCACTGACGTCACCACGACATAGGTTGTTCTAAAAATGAGTTTGAAGGCGCTTAGGTTGAAGGGTGAAGTAAATGGGAGCTTAACTTGAAAAGTTTCGGATATGAAGTAGTTGTCTGGCCACTGGTTTTGGCATTTGGTTTCGACGAAAGCAAATATTGGTTGGCAGAAAACTTGATATGCCGCGACCAAGTGTACTACAATGCAGAAGTTGGCAAGATCAACGAGCCAAAAAGGCTCGTAGAATCCGAACCCGGTGAGGAAATTTCCAGGTGCGTCATTTCCAAAAGCTGCATAGCCCATTAAGCCACATAGCAAGTAGAAAAAGGTTGTGATAAAGACTCCTATGTATGAGGCTTTCTTCATGACTTGATTTTCTGGTGGACTTGACCTTAAAGTGTCCTGTATTTCGATCAGTATGTTGGAGAAAGTGAAGGCGAAGGCGATATTCCCAATCGCTTGAAACGTGTTGAATGCTTTTTCCATGCCTGAAACGTCTTCTCCAACTGTCACACCTGTAAGACTTGTTGTGACATCTCCATTGTTGCCTCCTAACAAAGATAAGTTATCAGACAAATGAGCATTGGGATTTCTTTTTGATATGTTTCTTGATCAAGTTCTTACCGGCAACTTTGGCGATGGAGAGGCTGATGCCAATGGTGGAGTAAGTAAAGGACATGACAGCAGCCAACATAGACAGACCAGAAAGCTTGTGAAAATTCGGAACTGAGACAAAAAAACCTGAATGCACCCAAAGATGATCATGAAGAGATTGTTGGAAGTATGACATCCAGCTTCATGGCCTTGTTTATGGAAACAGTTTGATCTCTTGATAGCCCTGCCTGCAGAAAATGAACCTCATTTATAATCATCAGTAAGTCGAAAAATGCAGTGCAAGAAGCCGTCTCACTCGAAGAAATCAGTTACTTACGCCATGCTGATGGAGGCTGTGATTATATATCCAACAGTGATCCCAAACAGATTCACATATTGTGAAAATCCACAAAGCTGTATCTGAACACCACCTAAGTTGGCCTTAACGACATCCATGTAAGTGTAGTTTCGTTTGCCGTTGACAGGATCAGGAGACCTGTAACAGTTGACAAGAAGCGAGGAGCAGAAGCAAGTGACCATGGAGAAAGCCAACATAACTAATGGTCCAGCAATCCATCCCAACTGCGCAATAGCCCACGCCAACGACAGTACACCAGACCCGATCACGGCTGTTATGATGTGAGCACTCGCAGTAACCAAAGTCCCTTCACAAAAGAAACAACATTGTCAAATACTTAACTACTCATAAAATGAAGATAAATCATAACAGACAGTGCAGTTACCTGTTCTTCTAGCACGACCATCATCGTCGAATGGGGAGCTGTGGCAGCCACCTTCTAGACCGATACGTTGGATTTCCATTATGGACAGATAATGTGACTACCAGGGCTGTGCAGGATTGTAATATCATCGACAGAATTATATAGCGTCAGCTAGAGTATAGACTGACCCTTGGACGAACCGAATGGCACATCCCAAAACTAGGCTTTGAGGAGAATACGATTCTGCTAAGAGTAGGGAAAGCTTTGTTAAATAAAAAATTAAGTGATGCTCAGTCCACTGGAAAAAGAATGGCTCAAATTGATCAAATGGAAAGATTCTTGTTTACTTACCACAGATTGTGATTTATGTAGTTGATCTTTAGTTGATTTTGTTCTGCAGTTTTCAAAAAAGTCCAGATTCTTGTTGACGCCTGCCAAATGAGAATTTAGATAGTGCAAGGATTAAGATCAGAAATCTGAAACAAAACAGTAACAACTTCACATGAAGTGAAACAAAACAGTAACAACTTCACATGAAGTGAAACAAAACAGTAACAACTTCACATGAAGTGAAACAAAAAGCAAATACCAAAAACAACTGCAAAAATAGTAACAGTTTCTTTACTAGGATTATATTCTGCAGGGGATCTAACTTCAGATCAATCGGAAATCAGAATAATTGAACAAAATAAGCTAATAACTAACTATACCAGAAAATACCGAACTTTCGAGCGTTAACTTTCGAGTGAAAAATTCCAAGCAGAGCTGAAACTTTAAATGAACTACTAACCAGAAGTGGAATTAAACACTGTCTGCAATGGGTGAGAAGGCCAAGGATGCCAAGTACACTGCATTTTATCATACCAGTTTCCGCAAAGTCAACTCTCTATACTTGAGAGTCCATAAATAGTTGTCATCGATTTAGGTACTTTAGCTCCGAGCATTGGCAAGCCATCCCCGTCAAAGCAATACCATTAGCCAACTCAAAGATCTTAAAGCTTTATAACTTCAGGAAGCCTTATCAAACACAGATGCCACGGTAACCCAGCCTTGTCACAGATATCAATAAGCAACGGCAACGCTGAATTGTACATTTACCGCTTTATAATACTCAAACATCTCCTTATCACGTAATACCTTCAAAAACAAGTCTTCACTACATATACAATCTTCCTCGCCCTCTTTTCCTTAACAAAAACTCAAACTTCGGAGCATAACATGATCATCAAGTTTCACAATATAATGCCCACTGTTACTCCCAGTCAACCCATCATACACCACAAGGTCAAACACCAATTTTGCAACTTCACAATAATACACCTCAACGAAAAACATCATATTCTGTGAAGGATGGTCGTCTGGAACATATAATCCATACTCATTGTCACCATTTGCAGAATCCAATCTAACAAATTCAGATTCAACCAGAAAAGCACTCACAAGTAGACCATGATAAGCCAATACTCAAAAGCCATTTATAACTCACCTTCATGCAGTTTTACATACAAGTTTTGTCGAGGTGAGGTTGATGTGCCCTAAGCACATTCCCAGTATATCTTCTTTCCCAAATGTTTCTAACCAATAGTTCTATAGAATAAACTAAGTGTGCCATTTCGTCTGATTTCTGATTTTAAGATGTACTATAGGGAACATGTATTTGTTGACTTGAGAATTCGGGTCCAGTATCATATTAATAGCATACCCGTATTGCCAAACATCTTTCCTTCACAAGCAGCAAAAGTTGCGCAACATTATGACAATGGAGGAACTTTATATGAAGTGGTGAAAAGTTCAAAAGAGCAAATACTAACATGTAGACACAAACATTACCAGAAAATTGCTTTGAACATGACGACCATTCAGCATAGTCATAAACTGTACATAAACATGCCAACACTTAACTGTAAAAAAGAGCTTGTAAAACCCCAGAAGAAGACTGAAAATTCTACAAAGGACAGAACACATAAACTCCTTAGGTGGGATATTTATTAACGTTTTTCAGCTTATAGCAGACTACCTCCATCGAAGTTACGGTTAGGAGAGAATCTTCGGGATGGTTGGAATGATGGATATGGAAAGGAGGGCTGTCTAGTTGAAGAACTGCCGAATGGTGATGTGTAAGGTCCAGCTTCACCAAAAGGGTACATGTCATAGTCTCCACCGATTATAAAAGGCGTCCCAAAGGGTGGCGGCCTATGATACCTAAGAGGCCTGTTCGTTCGAGTCGACCTGTTATGCCGATACACCTTTCTAGATCCATTTCCTTTGCCCTTTTCCACGACGATATAAACTTCTGTTTCCAGTTAATAGATTCATCTCCTCCACCATTTCCAAATTCCTCCACATACTTCTTTTTCCACAACGAGTTATCAGCTGTCAAGTACTGAAACTCCGAGCATTGGCAAGCTAACTTCGCCAGATCAGCGCCACCTACCCTCTCAAAGATCTTCAGCTTCAATTCAGTAGGAAGCAGCATCAAACATGGAGGCTGCGGTAACCCAGCCTTGTCGCAAATATCAATAAGCAATGGCAGTGCTAGCTTATCCTTCACCTCTTTATAAAACTTGAACACCTCACAATCATGCCTCTCAATCAAAAACACGCCTCCACTATCTTCGCTGTCCTCACTGCTTTTCCGCAATTCCAACTCCATATTCTTCGCATAAACCAGTTCATCCAATCTCAAAGAGTAACACTCATTCTTGTTCCCACGCATACCACCATACACGAAAAGACCACTACCCCGCTTAAACATCTTCACAGTAACAAACTCACTAGCAACAGATTTTGACTCTATCAGCTCAACAAGAGTATACCTCAGTGTCAAAGTCATAGCTGGTGTATCCGCTTTCGGGACAAGAAATTCATACACAGGTGCACCAGTCTCCAAATCCAATCTTACAAATCCAGACTCCAGCAAAACAGCCTGAACAGCAACCACAAGCAGACCATATCCACACAGCTCCTCTCCTTGTCCCTCCTTCAACACATTCTTCAAAAAGTGAGGAGTGGATCGTCTTTTCACCGCAACATCAACATCCATAATCTCCTCATCCACACCATCTCCAGAGTGTTCAAATTCAAGGTTTTCATTATTCCTCACATCAACCATCTCCCCATCACCTAATCGAGTCTCTTCCACCTTCGGTTCTCCAATTCGTCCCTCCACCACCTTCGCCTCACCCTCCGAATTTCCGCAATCAATCATCCCAACGTCACTCGATCCGGCAGCATCCGAACCTAGGGTTTGCGTATTCGTCACAAAAATAGACAAATCAGTAGCGTAAAACAAAAGATCACCAGAAGCGACGCCGAGCGAGCGAAGAGGCTCGTCCGGCGCGCCAATAATCTCATCCTTACGATTCAACGAAATCGTAACAGGTGACGAAACGGCGCCGATTCGATCGGCGATGACGCGTTTGAGTTGAGCCAGCGTGCAGTCGGACGAAACTTCGATCTTTAGGGTTTCGTTTGATGCCGTTGATCGGAGTCGGAGCTTCATGGTCGGTTACAATAATCGGATAAAATGAGTTGAAGCGTTCTACACAAGCTTACTTCTCTTGATATTTTACGGCGTCCACGTTGCGTCGCCGACAAAATGAAAATCGACCCAGGCCCATTTAAGGCCCAATAAGCTAATTGCCAATCAGGCCCGTTAAGGCCCAATAGTAAATAAAGAAAAGTAGTGTTTGGTTGAATATGAAAACTATATGGTACGTAATATTCAATGTTTAGAATGTTCTTCTAACATTGACCAAAAGCTGTGTGGCCTACTTATTGGTTACACGATCTAACGCAAAAGTCTCAATCAATGCTTACGACGACTTAGCCGTGCGATTAGTCGAATCAATGACTTTCGATAGCATAATCGCATAAAGTTTCTGATCCACTTTAGGGTCAATTTGGAATATATTTTCATTCACATTGCACCGCTAATTGCATCCTATTTATACAACATTCCCAACTTGGTAGGTCAGTCCATTTTTTCAGCTTAAGAAAATATATAAAAATATTTTAATTAGTCCATTGTATTAATTGCATTCAAATGGTTTTTGGGTGTTGGTAATCTGCTGTAGATATTCGATCTTCCTGGCGTACAGAAATGTTTAATGGTTTTTTTTGTTTCCAATCAAATTTACAAATAAATGCACAAACGAAACTTCTCGACCAAACCATGGTTAAGTAATTTCTGGATACTCAATTCATGCTAACCATGAATATCATGTTGAATTTTGACAGTTCATTTACGGGTATAATTATATTATGATCATGATTATACATCTATATATTAACTAGACATTTTCAAAGTATATATATAGAAAAAAGTTTAATGAGGACCAATAAATTTATGCGAGATAGAAGCGCGTCATTTCAACTATTGATTTCTATCAATTCAACAGTTAATATTAATAACCGTCACTCATCAACCGCCCCGTGTTTTTTTTCTAATTCATTATAAATATAATTAAAAGTGATTTTAATCCCAACCGCTAGATTAATCTAAAGTAACGGCTGAGATTAAGTCTTTATGTCTCACAGAAATTTGATGTCCTCCTAAAATTCAAGCCTATATATAGGTGATGTACTAAACTTGCAGACTTGCACTTGCAGGATTAACTAGTCGTGGTTGGTAAACTGTACATTTATGAAAGAGTCATTTATGCATTTCACTAATAAAACAACATTGAAGCTTAGCTAAGCTCTGCTCAACCACTTGGCCATATATTAATATTTGTCTATCTGCCACATAAAAGTCAACTCAATAGACATATTTACCTACCAATGTATACATCTTTAGCGACGACAATGACCCTCGCTAATGTTTCTGTAGCTGTCTATAAAAACCTCCGCAAACAAGCATGAGACAATCTGATTGAAACTTGATCAACTTTTACTCATTCAAATCCAGCAGAAGTTCCAGAGAGATCATGACTTCACAAGTCAACTTTCTCTTCATTTCCTTCCTCTTATTATCATCCCTTTTTTTTGCATCCATCACAGCTCGGCCTATGCGCAAATTCCCTGACCAAAGTCCTAAGGAATCCGACCAAGCTCAGGTACTTTTTTCACTGTTATCTTTACTTGCAATCACATTTTTTACAGTTGCAAGACTACAAACTTGACTTTTAGTTTTGATTTTTAAGATGAATGAATTTGGCGAAACGGACCGAGTCAATGAGGAGACTATCAGGTGTAATAATGGAGACGAGGAATGTCTGATGAGGAGAACATTGGCAGCTCATGTGGATTATATCTATACACAGAAGGACAAGAAACCTTAATCAGATATTACATATCTTTGTTATTCATTTTGGTGTTGGTTTCGTGTATATATACTATAAATTAAATACACATATTTGTGAACCTGAGCTTGATTCATCATATGGGTGTGAGTGGTTTTGATTTGTGAGACAAGATATGGTGATGAGAGGACGTGTGAGATGATTAATTTTGGCTATATATGTTTGTTGGCATTTGATCACCTTCCAACTTGCATGATTGTTTGCTATTTTTTTTGTTGAAACATGAAGTCCGAATATCATAGATATGGTTGACAATGCAAAAATGTATAATTTAGCACAAAATAAATCAAAATACTAAAATATTGACTAGACCATCTGCATCCTTATATAGAGTAAAGTTCAAGGACATATAAGTATATGTGGGGGTGTAAGACACAATCTCGATCGTTGATTATTAATAGTCGAGCGAATAATATTTAATCCTAAATAAAATCAGCAAACTCAACCGCTAGATTCTTTTTGCATATCCAACCACATATTTAGTAAAAGCTAACTTTAATCTTAACTGTCGAATTATCAAAATCAACAATTAAGATTAATTCATTCTGTCTAACAAAAACCCTAGAACTTAAATTCTTTATAAAAAAAACTTTAAATAAGACTATTAATGATATAACTTTTTACAGAATCAAAGCAAATGTTTGTTCACTATTTTAAATATAAGCTTGTCGGGTTGTTTAAATCGTTTACAAAACAATGTATTTCGGATTAGTTGTAAATTACTGTTCATAATCATCAGTGGCGGATCCAGCCAATTTATAAACGGGTCGGAAATTAAATCAAAAAATCAAAAAATCAAAAAATCAAAAAATCAAAAAATCAAAAAATCAAAAAATCAAAAAATCAAAAAATCAAAAAATCAAAAAATCAAAAAATCAAAAAATCAAAAAATCAAAAAATCAAAAAATCAAAAAAAAATCAAAAAATCAAAAATCAAAAAATCAAAAAATCAAAAAATCAAAAAATCAAAAAATCAAAAAATCAAAAAATCAAAAAATCAAAAAATCAAAAAATCAAAAAATCAAAAAATCAAAAAATCAAAACAAAAATAAAAAAATAAAAAAAAAAAAAAATCAAAAATCAAAAAATCAAAAAATCAAAAAATCAAAAAATCAAAAAATCAAAAATCAAAAAATCAAAAAATCAAAAAATCAAAAAATCAAAAAATCAAAAAATCAAAAAATCAAAAAATCAAAAAATCAAAAAATCAAAAAATCAAAAAATCAAAAAATCATTGCTATTTTACATAAATGAATCACTTTTTCTTGAGTTGCGATAATGAAGGTAAATCTTGCTTGCGAGTATACATATTCTGGAAGATGTGCATAATAACCTCATTATCTATGCTTTTAAACATATCTCTCTCAATATAGCATACCAAACAGTCGTTGAGAAATTCTTCTCTAATTATATTTCGCATATCTGTCTTGACAATCTTCTTTGAAGAGAAAGCCCTTTTCACAGTGGCAGTTGTAATTGGTAACACTAAAATTAATTAAATAACATGGTATACCAAGGGAAATGTTGCGTGATATCCCATTTTCACCATATCTTTAGCAATCTCTCCAGTGTCTTGTATGGAAGAAAAATAATCATTTTCTCTCACCTCATAAATTCATCCTTTCAGTTCTTCTTCTAATTCCATCAACGCGCACCTAGAAAATTCCTTGTGGAATTTAGAAGTGTTCAAATTAGCAAATCAATTTTTCAAAAACCAGTTACCATCTACTAAATTTTGTAGTTTCTCAATGTAGTAGTCACACTTCTCCGCTGATGTGTATGACTTACTTTTCTGAAATATTTGACAATTTGTTCAATGTTTGGAATATTTTGTGCTAGTTGAAACATTTTATGTTTCACATAGAGACGATGATGTGCTCTTGGAGATGACCATTCTACTAAGCGCAATTTGTCCCACTTGGGAGGAACTTATCAGACATACACCATCTGAAACAACGACACCTGATTTTAAGCAAGCAATGAACCAAGTCCAACTCTAATTATTCTCAGATACAACTATCCCGCACGCCAATGGATTTAAGTTGTTATTTCCATCAAAAGTCACCGTCAGTTGTAGTTTCTCATCATAGTTGCCAAGCGTAGGTGCGGCATCAGCGCTTTACGGGTCTACAGTATGAAAATCCAAAAATAGCATGTTTAAATGACCAAAAAACTCTATCTATTGTCTTAGCTCTGCCTCCTATGTTGTTTTCTTCAAACAAATAAAATGTCCAGGGTCAGACTTGTCAATAGCTTGCACAAATCGGGGTAATTTGATAAATTCATCCCAATCACCGAATGTGGATTCGATAACCCATTGTCAAGCTTGTCAAGCGAGACACTAACTTATATCGTAACCAAGCTTAGACTCCATCAAATCCTTAATTTGGCTTGGAGTAAAACAATAGTTCTCTTGCACTACAATCAATACTTCACGGCGTAAGAATTCTTTAGTAATATGTATGTTTCTTTTTTTCTTATTGATTGGACGGCAATCATGGTCTCTCTCGATCTCAATTATTTCCCACCGATTTAATCGAGGCAAATATTTAAATTTAGTGAACCAATTGCATTCTTTTCTATGTTTTTTGCATACCATAACGATTTGATCTTCGATTATAGTACGAAATGTAAACTCAAATCTTTGTGATACTGCGTATTTCTGATATGCTTCCACTATATCTTCAATGTTTTTGTAACGCATTACAATGTTTACATCTCTGAATATGGGTGTACTCATATAATTTGCTATGGTAGTGTAATTAGCAAAACCATTTATATCATTCATACTTGGATGATGACTTACTAGAGCTTATTTGATCAGCACCAAACCAAAGACGGTTTTCCAACCTTCTGAGTGCATAGTACGAGGATATTGTATTATCACTCATATTAAGGTCTATCTATATAAATGTTCTCATGTGTTCGAATTTATAGAGATTCTAATTTGAGTTTAAAAAAAATCGAAAATTATTGAGTTTGTTGGAAGGACACGACAATGGCAATAATGCATAAAGTGGATACAATCCCAAAGTAGTGCAGTCGACGATTGCTTCTTCTATGTAGGATGTTATGTCTCGATTCTCTGCTTCTTCATCACAGCAGACTCCATCGTGGTCAGCCTCTTTTTACTCTCAGACGTCTTCGTGGCCAGCACCACCTCCGTCTGTGTATCGTCCTCAATTTCAGCATGATCTTTACCAACAACGGCTATTGGATCCAAGGGCTGATGATGATGAAGACGAATAAGAGGATTTGGACGCAAATTAGTACGTTTTATTTGGGCTTGCTTTGAAACTTTCTATAAAATTGTGTTTTGAGGATATTACATGGATTGTAATATTTTTGACAAACTTATGATATTAATATTTTGGTGTCATTTGTTCAATTTTCTAATTTTTTTGTTGGCCCGGTTGAATTTATTAAATGTAATATTTAATTTAATTTTAATTTCAAATTTTAATTATTTATTTATTCGGTATATTTAATTTTTGCGACGGATTTGATACGCCGTAACTAGTCAACGTTGCAAATAAGTTGAGACAGTGTAGCAACGCTTAAAAAAGGTAGAGACGGTTTATAAAGTATTTTGCGTTTCAGGCATATTTGAAGCGTAATGGAGATTTTACATGCTTATGAAGTGATTCTAGACGAATTTTGAGCGTGGAAATGAAGAAATGAGCTGGATTAAGCTGGATAACATCACGCTGATGTCAGCCATGGACGCTGGAGAGATTATTTCTGCGGACGCAGAAGAATTAATTTAATCCTTAAGTATCCGCGGGAAATATTCATTAAGGGTCCGCTGATCTGTCTGGCCCATCCCAAATCAAAAATTCCAGCAACATTATAAATAAGGTGTTAACCCTAATTCATAAGAGAGCTTCGACGGCCATTAACAAAGTTTTCTTCTTCGAACTCCATTTTAGATTAATGTTTTGTAGTAATAGCTAATTCCTAGTTTGGGGAATTTAGTTGCAACTCTGTATGAGATCATTGAATATCATATTTTAATTTAGTGATTTCGTTCTTTGTTATAATTGTTGTTATTTGCTAAACTCAGCCTAGCGGTTAACTTAGGTTTATATCAATTGCATGATATTTAATTGGATTGTTATATTAGTAAAGCCTAGCGGTGGAGTTATTGTGATAGTTTGATTTGGTTATTATTACATCTTCTTGAGACTCTTGAGGGTAATAGAAGATAGAACTAGAATTAGGTAACAACTCTAGCAGGACGATCTGATTAGAACAACTATAAGTTACTAGGTTGAAACGTGCCTGGTCTATGATTACTAGTTGCAACGAGATTCCCTGAACTGTGATTTCTCATATATTATTAAAACCTTTT
Organism: Sedum album; assembly: GCA_006409495.1. Lineage (NCBI taxonomy): Eukaryota > Viridiplantae > Streptophyta > Magnoliopsida > Saxifragales > Crassulaceae > Sedum > Sedum album. The sequence continues at coordinate 69,492 of QZGG01000608.1, read as the reverse complement.
ACAAACAAACCTCTGAAAACCCCCTGATAGGAGTAGGATTAGCTGCAGTATAACTCTTAGACTAGATTACTTTTCCTTGGGTTCGACCCTGTTTATTACTAATTGAAACGTCATTTATGCATCGGGTGGCCATCCATTGCAATCGTATTACAAAACCATCACAATTGCAACGCATTCCTTACGACGCATAGCATCCCGATTTTTTTTTGATTCAAGGCCAAAGGCCAGAAGTACAACCCGAGGACTTAAAAAGCTAACATAAGTTAGTCTGACTCAGTCTAGTCTGAACAAATTGAAAAGACAAACTAAGAACTAAACCGAATATTTTGCCTCGGTACGTACAAAAATTGTATATAAAAAAGAATGTACTGGAAATTAAATTACGGCCATGATGACCAGCTTCCGAGAACGCTGTGATAGTAGCAGGATAACGACTGTGAACATCTAAAAAGATATTCTCGGACGAGAACCAAACATGGCCTAATTGTAATTGAGTAAGCCAAACCGACAGGTTGAACCAGGAGGCTGAACCAACCGTCAGCTACTGTCAACCAGGAAGACAAAGGCTGGCAACAAAAAACACCGCCAACGCAAGTCGCAACAACTCCCGAAGCCACCCTACCGACAGACAGACCATCCCTCAGCCGAGCGAAACCGAAAACCAAAACCCCAAAAAGCAAACGCAAACAACAGCCAGCTAGCCATCAAACCGAGGAGCAGAAACCCCTAAAAAAGAAAACCTCTCAGCCGAATGAAGCTCCCATAGACGACGACGGCGGTGGAAATCAAATCAGAGAACCAGCCGTCGTCGCTACCGGAGAGAAATCCACGGACCACCCTACTGACCACTCACTCAACCCTCACATGAAAATCACCTCGTAGCGTCCACCAAACCTAAAACATCCGATCTGCAGAAGAAACGAAGAAGGTCAGTGAAAGAAGGAACCAGCGGGTGAGTTTAGAGAGAGAGAGGGGTCTAATGTCATTTATGCAACGGGTGGCCATCCATTGCAATCGTATTACAAAACCGTCACAATTACAACGCATTGCTTACATCGCATAGCATCCCGAAATTTGTAGTGATTGTATGTTTAATCACATTATTAAAAAGAAATAAATTGGTTGATTTAGGGGTCTAATGTCGTCATTAATCGGACATTTACCAAAACAACTTAATTTTATCTCGCAGCAAAACATTATTAGTACACTCGATTCGAATTTTGAAGTATTATCCAAATTTCAAATATCTTGAAGAGAATGAATACAAATTGCATTGCCCAGATTGTCAATATATACGAAACTGACAATTTGTACCACTTCAATCCCTGCAAATCAATTAATCCAGCCTATAAGCTTAATTTCTAACGAAGATGATCAAGATAAGCGTGCTACTGCTTCGTTGTTAGCAACTACACCAGTGATGTGTCAATTGCATCTGATCATCTGATGAAGTGAATACTCGACTTTGTTTTTGAATAAATCCAATCGAGTCGTCTTGTTTACAGTAATTGTTTTGAGTTACATATGGAGGCAGTGTTAGAATTTCTGTAGTTTACACTGGTTGACATTAAGGTTTGGATATGGAAAATGTTGTGCGAAAGGTGTTCGTTGTAATGTCCATGAGAGATTGGTTTTCAGCTTACCCCCTGTAAAACATCCGGATAGAGTCTCTGGTATAATAAACTCATGGACTCTAGTACCATGAAAAATGCGGATTGCCGAGACCAGGGAGTGTGTGGAAGACTCTTACTTAGCTTTGTCGGAAGTTCGTTGCTGTATTGGTGCCAGCTCTACAAAGGTTGATGCAATGCCTTCGGTATATTGGACATTTTGTCAAGGCTTTAGTTCGAGGATGATCAGTTGCCTTAACTGAATCAAGTGGATACCTGTCAGAATCTATAGCCGCAGTTGAAGCCTTCTCGGATCAGGTTATAAATGTTAAGAACTGATATTGTTAACTTTGTTCATTTTGAGTGTTAATTGTTAAAGCTACAATTAAAGATGAGTTGCTGATTTGTGTTTCAGTTTGCAGGGGAGTTGCATTCAGGGACGGATGCAGGATTTGAAAATAGGTAGGGCTATTTTTTATTTTTTGGGAAAATTTGAATTTTTGATTGGGCTAACAAAAATTTATTGAAATTTAATATGGTTAAATTTAATTTTTGTTTTGATTGAAAGTTGCTTAGGCTAAAGCCCATATTGCCTTCATGTACATCCGTCCCTGGTTGCATTGCAAATTCAGGATGCTTCTGTTTTAGTTGATAACCAACTTACACATGCATTTTGGATTAAATGGACTTTGTAATACCTTCTTCACATGGCTATGAGTTTTGTGCTCTAGGAAGTAGGAAGTTAGGGAGTGTTCGGTTAGTCATGACAGAACAGTGTCCGTCAATTTCAGATAACCTGACGGATATGTTGGAACGTATTCATCTGGGAGCACCTAAACAATGTGGGTTGATTTAGTTCACAACCTTTACCTGTGGTGAGTTTTCTTTGAACTATCATTAGCAGCTTAAAAAAACGAAATTGGGACAGAACTTTTAGTCCCCATCATGTAAAAACTAGTCAGCAACCTAAGTAATACTTACGGAAATTGAATTTTCTACTCCGCAGGTGGCGAAGTCTGAAATGCCATTTATTGGTTTAGCTGAAGCACATCCGGTCATGAACATCTTTGCTTCATCGAATACAGAATCACATCTAGATTGATCATAATTTGAACGGAGGAATTTATTTCATGGACTGGAGGTATCACATTTCAGTTGAGCCGGCGGAGGATTTTTCGCGCCATTTATTTCATTACTTTCTCTTTACATTTTTCACAGGAAAGGAAGTTGATATGCGCACCTTATCAGGTGAAACTCCTATTACTCTTGGGTCACAAAGATTACAAACATACAGGTAACCATCTTATTCTTGTCGACATCATTCACACCAAATCATCAACCACATACCCTCTTATTTTAAGTTCATTTAGTTATTCACACATTTAGTACCTCCATGTGAAACCTGTCCAAAATATGGCACAACACCCTCCCCTAGTAACAACCATATCATATCGTGTCGTGTAGTTTTAATTATTTGTCTTGTTTCACTTATTGAATTCCAAAACGTTTTTTCTTCTGCAAGTGTCATAATCTTCATCAAAGCTGAGGTTTTACTATCATTGTGGAATTTTAGATTACAAGATCTTATTCACATCTTGAAAATACTAGTAGATACATAAATAGACAACGCCAGCCGCATCCAGCTACCTTCTTTGAAGTCAAATGTTGAGAAATCAGTCCTTAAAATTGCATTTATTTTACCAGCTTTCCCATAAAAAAATTGAAATACACATTAGGCAAAAGAGGCTTTTAAGTATTTTTAGTGTATTTCTTATTTCATATATCTAAATTTATTCAAACTTTCAAAGAAAAAATGTATTTTTAGTTTCAGCATATCTTTTTAGTTTCAGATTCATGAATTTTGATTGATTTGTCATGTCCCAAAAATTGCTGTGATCACATTCCAATTAAAATGTGTAAAGCAAAAGCAATGCATATTTCTATTTCTTTAAATTCCAATTTTTTCTTTATTTTTTTCCTCCTGGTCCTACTCAACTATCTATTTAAGATTCAAGTGATTGCGAGTAGAAAAGTCTGTATACAACCTGCACTTATATATCTGACCAAGTCTTTGCTTCTGATCTTCATTAGGGCACATCTATCATGGCGCAGATTCAGCTTGAGAGCTTGCTGGAGACTATCAAATCCAAGGTGCGTGGCTTGACGAGATCATCCAAAAAGAAGACGGTTAAACCTTATTTGAAAATGGACAAGAGTGCCAGTGTCAAGGTTGAGCTTCGCAGTCGAAAAGCCCGACATCTGATCAACAAAACCCTCAAATCTGCAGATAAAATCTACTGATGATGATACAGGTCAGTTAGTGTTGTGGATGGTTGGACTAGGTTGTTTGTTATCTCTTTATGTATGTTACTGTTTCTGTGATCCTAATTTGATCCGGACAGTTTTTCGGGTTTATGTGATCTTATTTGATCAATAAATGTTATAAGACAGATCCTTTTACATTTTCAGAACTCTCCAATACTTTGAATATGATGATGTTGGAAAAGGTTCAAGGATGATCAATAAATTTATGTGAGACATAAGGACATCATCTTAATCGTTGATTTCTACCAACCGTCCCGTGTTGTTTGCTAATTCAATATAAATTTAATTAAAAGTAAATTTAATCTCAACCGCTAAATTAATCTAAAACAACGGTTGAGATTAAGTCTCTATGTCTCACAAGAATAAAAATTTAATGTCCTCTTAGAATTCAACCCTGATGATGTTATTGTGTTTTACAAAGCTTATTCCCTTGTAACTGATTCAATAAAAAGGTTAAGATCAAGAGACCTGATTAACCCGAACATTTGATATATATTACATTCCCTAATAAAAACTTATTAAAATATGTAACAGTCTGCAACTAAATAAGATCGGTTCAAATTTTCAGTCCCCAATTATGAATTATCGGCCCATTAATCGGTCCAGTTCGACGAATCCAACATACGTCACCCTGATTAAACCGAATCGAGTTACATCTATATTAGATATGTCAAAATTACCCATTATCCGTTACCCGCCCTTTATCCGCCCGTTAAAATACCCGTCTAACCCGCCCGTTTAGAGATAAAGGGTAATCATACCCGTTACCCGTTTATACCCGTTTATTATAGGGTCGCCCATTACTCGCTCGTTATATTTCATTAGAAAAATTCATTAAGTTCTACTCATAAACTACCGTCAATCTACTAAAAAATTAGATACTCATTTTCGTATTTTACAAATAATAGAATAATTGGTAAAATAAAAATATGTAGTTAAAGGGTAAATGAGTTATTAATGGATAAACGGGTCTTTAATGGGTAAACGGGTAAATTAATACTCGTTACCCGTTTATACCCGTTATCCTATATACCCGCCCGTTTATACCCGTTTACATAAACGGGTAAATAATACTCATTACCCGTTTATGCCCGTTACCCTTTATAACCGGGTCATACCCGCCCGTACCCGCCCCATTTGACATATCTAATCTATATAAACACAAACGCAGTTGGACATCCAGTCTTTTTTTTTCTTTTTTTTTAGTTGGACAACCAGTCTGAGCCCCGAGTTTTCAAAACCTCAACCCTAACTATGCGTGAGTTAGATCAGCTTCGTTCTGCAATTTGTCGTTTGCAATCGTACGCGATATCGGAAGCCTTAACGCCGGAGATTCCCGATCACATCATCTTCACCATACTCTCCAAATTACCAGTAAATACGTTACTCCGATTCTGCACTCTGTCAAAGAATTTTCGAGAAATCATAACCAGTTCGATCTTCGTAAATCAGCATATGCGATTGGTAAGAGAATCAACATCTCCCTGCAGTGTTATCTGCCCGTTAAGATCTCATTTGTTTGTTTTGCAGAATGTCATCAAATGGGTATGTTAGAAAGTTTGAATTGCCAGTTAAAACGTCTTTCCACCGTGAATCTGATTTTGATCCTGTATTTTTTGCTGCTGCTGAGTATCATGCTTGTAATGGTTTGCTATGCTTAGCTGAAGTGATATTTGGTGTTCACCCTGTGTTCTTATCATTAATATGGAATCCTGCGACGGGGAAGCATAGGAAGGTCATATGGCCGCAGATGTCGGAAATATTACCTATTGTGCTTTTTTATACTTATATGGGATTTGGTTATGAACCAAGAACTGATGATTATAAGATAGTTTTATTGTCTATTGGTAATTCTGGTAAATGGATTGCCCAAGTTATGTCGTTGAAAGGAGATAAATGGAGGATTGTCGACCTTTCAACTTCACCATGCATGTTTAATGACCTTATATGTCACATAGGTCGCCAGATGAGCTCTGTGGCTGTGAATGGGTTTGTATATTGGATTGCTTGTCATTGTTCAACGGGATGTTGTGTTTTGTTGAAGTTCAATTTGGCTGATGAGAGTTTTAGTTTTGTACCTATGCCGGAGGGAACACAAGCCGTGGATAGCCGGAAGCAGCGTAAGTTGGCCACCCTTGGTGGATTGCTTTACTTATTTGTTTGGGAGAATGATTTACTTTTCACTGTCCAGATCCATGGGATCCTAGACCGAGAGGAGTGAAAGATAAGATTGATATCTGGAAGTTGCAAGGTAGTACTTGGTGCCAAGTGGGTACCATTCCAACTAATCGGAGACTTTACCCGTTGGGATTCAATCTGAGCGGACATGTTATTATGGTTGATTGGGTTGAGAAGAGCCTGGTTGTTTACATTCCTCAAAATAACAGATTTCTGGAGCTGAATGTAAATAAAGTTAGCGAAGAAATTGTCAATTTTCACTTTGTGCAGATGGAGACATTAGTGAGTCCTTGAAACACGTTTCTCAGGTGTTGTTTTGGTAGCCAACCATACACCGTTGAAGATGAAACGTCTTTATGCAAAACGAAGTAGAACTTTATTTATTGGTCCAAATTGCCAATATCTGCGCTCAATAATCTGCAGCGTGAACAAAAACTATCCGGTGATCTCCCAAACACAGACATGAATTGGAATCAACCATGGTGAGTTATCAACCATCTTCGAATCACTTTTTCAAATTTAGCCCGCTGAGGATTTTTCATGAATTTCTCTTAATTTACTTCACAGGTTGGAGTGGAGGTTGTAACACTAGTACACGGCCAACAGGGTTATAATCACTTATTCAATTTAACTGGCGGATTATTTTTGGTGCTAATAAATTTTCTCTTTACAGTGAAAGGAAGCAGTGCTGACCAAATCCAGTTGGCCTTGGGCACTGAAATTACGAGTTGAAACTGCTACACATCAACTTGATCTAGCACTTTACTATCTCCACCATACCACAGAATCACGCAAACAACTTACAGGTAACCATCCTATTCTCATCAGATGTCATTCACTTGAAACCAATCACATACCCTTTTATTTTAAGGTTATCTAGTTATTCACACATTTAGTGCCTCCATGTGAAATCTGTCCAAAACCCTCCCCTATTAACCATATCATATCATGTCGTGTAGTTTTAAGTCTTTGTCTTCTTTCACTTATTGTATTCCAAAACGTTTTTTCTTCTGCAAGTGTCATAATCTTCATCAGAGCTGAAGTTTTACTATCATTGTGGAAAATTTTAGAGCACAAGATCTTATTCACATCTTAAATCTGCATCCAGCTACCTTCTTTGAAGTCAAGTGATGGGAAATTAGTGCTTAAAATGCATTTATTTTGCGAGCTTTCCCATGGAAAAAATAAAACATTATCTTGGTATCCCTGAAAAAGGCAAAGAATAAAACATTATCTTGGTATTTTTGATTCCAACTTCGAAAACTAAAAATGTATTTTAGTGTCAGCAATTGTATTTATCTGTTTCAGGTTCATGAATTTTGATTGATTATTTGTCATGTCCCAAACGTGTTGTGATCACATTCAGATTAAAAAATTGTGTAAAGCAATATATATTTCTATTATTTAAAATTCCAATTTTGTTCTTATTTATTTCCTCCTACCTAAATATTTATATAAGAGTCAAGTTATTGCACGTAGAAAAGTCTGTATACAACCTGCATCTATAAATCTGACCAGGTCTTCGCTTCTGATCTTCACTAGGACACATCTATCATGGCACAGCGCTGCAGAGCTTGCTAGAGACTATCAAATCCAAGGTGCGCGGCCTGACTTTTTTTTATTTTAAAAAACCCACCTGCTAAAGCCCCACTGCTTTAGCACCCACCAGGAATCGAACCCATGACGTGTGGCTTATAATACAACCTCCACTGCCATTAGGCTAGTCCTTGGTGGGCAAATTAAATCGCCCACCCTGGGGCTCGAAAGGTTAAGAGGTGGCCTGACGAGATCGTCCAAAAAGAAGACGCTTAAACCTTATTTCAAAATGGACAAGAGTGCAAGCGTTAAGGTTGAGCTTTGCAGTCGAAAAGCCCTATATCTGATCGACAAAACCCTCAAATCTGCAGATAAAATATATTGATGACAATTATACAAGTCAGTATTGCTGTGTTGTGGATGGTTGGAGCAGCTAGGTTGTTTGTTACCTGTTTATGTATGTTACTGTTTCTGTGATCCTAATCTGATCCGGACAGTTTTCGGGGTTTTCTTTTATCTTGTTTGATCAATAAGAGACCCCTATGCATTTTCAGAACTCTCCAATACTTTGAATATGATGAGTTATTTATCAAAAAGAATATGAAGATTTCAAATATCAAACAGATTTTGGATTTTCTATGACAGATTTTTACTAATCCATAAAACATTGATCACCTGAGTCCTGAGCTCTCATTATTTTTATAAATAATTTATTTATAAGAATTCATTTTCTTACGTTAAAGGTTAAAAAACATTAAACAAAGTCAGCAAACTCTGAAAAAACTGTAACTCAATACTCACAACAAAAACTCAACACAGCATACTTATGGCAGACCTGAGGCAACCATTTAATAAAGATATCTTGGGGATGTGTTGGGGTGATGTCAAAGTTACTGATTCCAATGTCCATCCCATTATAAGCCAGTGGTGCATAGATACAAGTTTCATCTGAGCTCAGGAGCTGAAAATCCAATGACAAACGCAGATCAGTACTTGTTTGTGTGATAAAGGATGTGTCGAAAACGAAGAAGAAGAAAACTGACCTTGATTTGGAGCTGTAAGAATTTCACATACTGCACAGCTTCTTCCAGCATTGTGCTTATCTCGACTTTTCTCCCATTAGGTATGAGGGTTTGTAAGATCCTTAGTCGCTCGTTTCTGCGTTCTCTTCGTTTCTGAATAACCCAAAAATATTGTTTAAACTATGTCAGGTAAAATGATTTTTTTATAACTGAAATTTTTACTTACCCTGGCATAGAGGTTTGGGGATCACTAGATGCGCCTTTACCCGATTTACCTTTACCAACCGATGCTCTTGACGTCTTAACCGCGCGAGTTTCTTCTTTTGTAACCTCATGAGTGATAGTTGAGTGTTCCTCCGTCGACTGTGAGATGGTACTCTTACTGTCACAGTTTTTGTGACACTGTCTGAGACAACCATTAAGTATTTGTCTGATTTCAAATTTCTTTTGCTTCTACTGACCTGCATTTTGCACTGGATATATATGATAATCAATAAGATAGCGAACACTTGAGATGATTGAAAGGGTTTGAAATAAGTACTCACATCTGTTACATTCCGAGATCTTTTCTTGTTCTCAGATGCATTAGCAGTAGGCATATCATTTCGACTTTGCCGGTCAAAGTCCATTTCTAGTTTCTCAAGTTTACCAATGTCATACTGATCTGACAAGCCTCCTAAATTATTCAATTTCAAAGTGGGTTTTCCAGCCGGCAAAGGATAGAAACCGGGCTTTCGAGCAAAATCAAACCACTCCATTTCATTATCACCAAAATTATCTATTTGGGGGTTCTGAGCATTTCATAGGCCTTAGAGACATCGTCTGAATGTAAAAAAGTTCCTTCTGTGTACAAAACACACTGACCATCATCAGGGCTCAAAATACTGTTTTCTTGAGACGCAAGGCACTCATCCGATTTTGAAAATTCAGTACCAACCAAATATCTATTTTCTAGAATTGTAGACTAAAAAATATAAATTACATGTAATCAAGATCCTAATAATCATATTATTAAGACTAATAATGATCTTTTCAGGGGTTAAGTTTTAGAAGGACGAGACATAAAGACTTAATCTCAACCGTTGGTTAAGATTAATCTAGCGATTGAGATTAAATTAGTTTTTAATTAAATTTGCAATGAATTAGCAAAAAAACACGGGGCGGTTGGTGAGTGACGGTTATCAATATTAACTATTGGATTGATAGAAATTAACAATTGAGATGATGTCTTTCCGTCTCACATAAATGCATTGGTCCTCCTTGAACCTTTTCCATCTTTTTTGTATCTAAATATATTTACATGTTCCATAATCATCTGAATAAAATCTTATTTGATAACTTGAAATTTGGATTTGAAGTTTAATTATAAAATATTAAATATTTTAGAAATATTAAATATTTTAGAAATATTAAATATTTTATAAATAAGTTTTTTTAGCGAAAACCACCCGCCCAATAGGGCAATTTGAGACAAATCACCCCTCCAACTTTTTTTTAAAAATAACCACCCCTTAATTGTAACGGTACTTAATCATGCCACCCCTTGCACTGTTCCGGCGTTGACTATCATTAAACCCGCCGTTGACTCATCTGAATTTTAATTAAATTTCAAAATAAATCTTAATTAAATTAATTAATTACTAATCTAATCACATCATTCATATAAATAAAACTGCATATTATATTATTAAATAAAAAATATTAATAAAATAAAATAAACTAAGCTAAATTTTTATAATAATATAAAATAAATAATTTAATATCAATCAAAATTTATATTAATTGATAAGTTTTAAATTGTGGTATGGTTCGGTTATGGTCCAAAATTATGACAATTATAATTATTGTATATAAAAAAAATTATATTATTAAATAAAACAATAAATTAAATAAACTAAGCTAAAAATATTACAGTAATAAAAACTTATGAATTAATTTAAATTTGGTTGATGTTAAATTTGGTTGATGTTAAAAATATTTACTCGCAAAAATATGTACCGAGTTTTTAGGTATGCAAAATCTCAGATATAGTAAAGAGTTAATATTTCCAGTTAAAACGCCTTTCGATCATGATGATGATGGTTTGCTTTTTTTAAGGTTGCTGAGTATCATTCTTGTAATGGTTTGATATGCTTAGCTAAAATAAAATTAGATGTTGGCATAATGTCTATGTTCTCAGCCATAATATGGAACCATCAACCATGCTACGGGGGAAGCATAGGGAGGTCATATGGCCGCTATTGTCCGAAGAATCATATGGGAATTATTTGCATACTTATATGGGATTTGGTTATGAACCAAATATTGATGACTGTGAGATAGTTTTATTGTTTTCTGACCGCGGGTCTTGTAAATGGATTGCCCAAGTTATGTCGTTGAAGGGAGATAAATGGAGGCTCGTCGACCTTTCAACTTCTCCATGTGTGCTTGATATGTTTGGATATGACATAGGTTGCCAAATGAGCTTTCTGGCTGCGAATAGAGTTGTGTATTGGATTGTTTGTTGAAGTTCAATTTGGCTAATGAGAGTTTAAATGTTGTACCTCTACCGGAGGGAACACAAGCCATGGGTTCCAATCTGCGATGTAAGCTGGCCATCCATGATGGATTGCTTTACTTATTTGTTTGTGGGGGCTAATTTAACTTTCAATGACCGGTATAACGTTGATATTTGGATGTTGCGAGGTGGTACAACTTGGTGCAAAGTGTCTACCATTCCAACCAAAGAAAAAAACTTTACTCGCTAGGATTCAATCTGAGTGGGCATGTTATTATGGTTAATTGCATTGATAAGAGCTTGGTTGTCTACATTTCTCAATATAACAGATTTCTGAAGCTGAATGTAAATCAAGTTTACCAAAAACCGCTCACTCTCCACTTTGTGCAGATGAAGACAATAGTAAGTCCTTGAAACACTACATACAGGTATTTGTTGAGGGGAATTTTATAGCATATTATCTTAGATATTGTTTTTGGTGCTCCATTAAAGATGAAACATCATATTCAATAACTCGTTTCTATCAGAGTGTATTATCTTTTCTTCATCAAGGAAGAGGAATTATGCACACTCAAACAGTTTCTTTCACTCATAGAATGCACGTTTGTCGACCAGCGATACAAAAGCACTTCATCAATGCCCACAAGTAGCAGCGAAACGATCAGCGCCTCTTTATGACCAATGATACATCTGACAAGTTATTGACTTTTCGCCGAGGATTTACTTCCACTTAATGGTTCATAGACTCTATGCATTTATCAATTTACAAAAAAGTTAAGTATAAAGCATTAATGAAGTTTCTCACAATATTATATATTATGAAATGAAAGTATTTAATATTAACCGTTGATTTTAATAATTTGACGTGGTTGATTCTTCAACTTTGTAATTTTACACTGCCGTTTATCAATAAATTAAGTTAAAAGTTTTTGTAAATGGACACCATCAACGGTTCAATCTGTACAAAAAGTGGCTCCAGCCTAAGTAACCGGTCCGATTAAACCATAGACAACATTTTCATAGTTTAAAGTTTCAAATTTTGAAAACCGAAGAAACCCTAAGATTCCCAATTATCTCTCCTTCCGTTCAAATTTCCGATTTCATAATCGGAAGTATAAGAAGCGTCATATTCACCGACGTTTCTGAAACCCTAATTTGACGGAAACGGCGTCGTAATGGCTGTGAGCAACTCCGGGACGGGGATAGAGCTCGCAAACCCTCCGTCGGACGGTATATCGAACCTCAGATTCTCGAATCACAGCGATAATCTACTGGTCTCGTCTTGGGATAAGGTAATTTAAAATTTGAATTGCGTTGTTTAATGAGAAGTGAAAATGTTGATTTAGGTTGTTGTTATTGCTTGTTTTGTTTTGGTAGACTGTAAGACTTTATGATGCGAGTGCAAATTTGCTGAAAGGGGAGTTCAAACATGGAGGCGCTGTACTCGATTGCTGCTTTCATGATGATAGTTCCGGGTTTAGTGCTGCTGCTGATAATAAAGTTAGAAGGTTAGTTTGTATGGTATCTTTGAATGTTATGTCTTTTGAAGCTTTGGCCTTCAACTGGTTTGGTCTTTGACTTTCAAAAGTGTTATGTGTGTGTTGAGTGTATGATAAATTTCGTATTGAAGTTGTACGTGCTGAAAATGGGAGGTGGTTTTGTTTTCAGGCTTGATTTTAGTTACGGGAAGGAGGATATCTTAGGAATGCATGATGCCCCAGTGCGTTGTGTGGAGTATTCTTATGCATCAGGTTTGTATTACTTGACATTTGGCTCGATGCACTTCTTTGGTTTTACAAAACCTTGTGTTCTGATTATCCTTACAAGGGTGTTCGGAAATAAGACCATATTTAGATTATTTTATTTAGCCAAGTGGATTTTTACCTTTTAGCTTCTTAGATTTGTATAAATTAATTTTAAAATTTACGAGAATGAGTATATATACACAAGGAAGTTGTTTGCGTTATAAAATATCTTGAAGCTTAATTTTATATATCTCAAGGATGCATTTCATTTTTTTTGAAATGGTAATTTCCTTTGGTCATTAGATTGATTACCATCTTTCTTGGCATTAATTTATAGGCCAAGTAATTACTGGCAGCTGGGACAAAACACTCAAGTGTTGGGATCCGAGAGGTGCCAGTGGACAAGAGCACACGTTGGTTGGCACATATGTACAGCCTGAGCGTGTCTATTCAATGTCCCTAGTTGGAAATCGTTTAGTAGTGGCAACTGCCGGTAGGCATGTAAATATCTATGACTTGAGGAACATGTCCCAGCCTGAACAAAGACGAGAATCTTCTCTAAAATATCAGACTAGATGTGTCCGCTGTTATCCTAATGGAACAGGTAACTTTTTCTGCCTTCAAATGGAATGAAGTGTTTTGTGTAATATTTTGCTTCAGTTAGTGCAATACTACCTTAAACGGACCTCCCATGCTCGCATTTGAAATTATTAGGAACATGAAATGCACCTTTCTGATTGTTTCCAACTATTCGGCTGTTACAGTTTAGTATAATTTGCTGATCAATGACATTAAATGTATACAGGGTACGCTCTTAGTTCTGTGGAAGGGCGTGTGGCCATGGAGTTTTTTGAGACAACGGAGGCAGGTCAATCTAAGAAGTACGTGTAATTAAATATGTTCTTCGGTTGCTGGATATGCAGCATCCTTAGAGATTTAATGTAACATATATTGTCACCATGCAGATATGCTTTCAAATGCCATCGGAAATCAGAAGCTGGCAAGGATATTGTCTACCCGGTCAATTCAATTGCTTATCACCCCATGTAAGCATGTGTTTCTTCTTTTAAAATTAAGGGGGATCGTTTTCTCTCAACCCTCTATAGGTTAACCCAATATTTACCGCAATAAATTGTGTTGGTCAAATATCACCTCTGACATACATGATGAAAGCAATTAGTCAGGCCGGATTTGCTGATTGTCTTGAACTATGCAAACCCTGATCTACAGGATACACCCATCAAAAAATATTTTGGTGCTACTAAACCATATGAGTTACCTTACCACTGATTTCACTGTATCTGCAGCTATGGCACATTTGCTACGGGAGGGTGTGATGGTTTTGTTAACGTGTGGGATGGAAATAACAAGAAACGGCTGTATCAGGTCAGATTTAGATGCATCCATTCCATTCAAAATCCATGCAAACCTCACCCACTAATCTGGATTTTCTGAGTTTTATTTTTTTCAATTTGTCAGTATGTAAAATATCCAAGCAGCGTTGCAGCGCTGTCCTTCAGCAGAGACGGACGTTTACTGGCGGTGGCTTCAAGCTACACGTATGAAGAAGGACACAAAGAGTACGGCTCCTCTTTCATATATTAGTTGATCTCATCATCATCTACCTTTTGTTTAATGTCATTAAATTGTTTATCTTCTTGTTGTTTAACTCAGTCACGAGCCAGATGCCATATTCGTGCGCAGCGTCAACGAAGTCGAAGTAAAACCTAAACCAAAAATGTATGCAAACCCAAATCCTTAAATATCTTACAAGAAGCTACAGGAAGGTTCATTCGTATACAACAACAAGCTCGTGAACCTCTTAAGCATTTTCTTGTGGCATTCTTTTCTAAGTGTGATGAAAGACTCTGGAATCCGTGTGCATCTCTGCTCTTATCATCAATTACATTAGCATTAAGGATAACAGTTAGCTATTGAATTTGATCCGGTACTGCTGCGACAAAACGGTATTTTTTTGACGTTTTTTATTATAATCCTGCATAATTTTGAGGGAATTCTTTACCAGAATTATATAATTTTGGCTCACAGCAAAAAAGCGACTTAGTCGTTCATTTTCTGTCAATTGATGAATCAAAACTGTGCCCTCACATTGTGATGTATTCTCCAGCTTTATTGGATGGTAAATTCACTTCCAGAATATTAGCTTGATTGATATGTATAATACAACTAAATTTAAGGGATTCTCAATCAGTCAAATTGCTGGCTTGTACTAAAGTAAAATGCTGCATAAAAATTTGACAATTATGCACTAAATACATACACTAACTTCTTTTCTTGCATTGTAATTTTACAATTCGTAGGTACATAAAACATTTCCAATTTCATTAACACTACTTACATCAGCTTCTTCCTAAGAGTTTACATCTTGAGTAAAGACTAGAAAATGGCTGAAGCAGTTTCGGAGGAAAGACTCTTCGATAGTCAATCTTGCTACTTAGATTGAGTGGAAATGACCTCTCATTGGTGTTGTTAGGTATTATAGAGTCGGTTAAATCAGTTCTAGAGATCTGTCGTCAGGATGCTGCCGTTTGTTATGTCCCGATTTAGTTGTAATATGTGTGTTTTCATGCTACAGTCTCTCACCTGTTTTGATTATTCACACACAAATATTGTATGAGAATATAAGGTGGTAAACATTGATGATACAAAATCAGGTAATGAGAAATCGGTTACCTGCAGGGCTGCAACGACTGACATGAGACCTTTGCAATGCGCAAGCAGAGATCGTTCCGTTGCAGTTGCATTCTTTAGTTCGGCCACTAATGAGTTCATTTCTTCAATCTATTGAAAATAAAATAAATCTAATAATTATCATGTGGAGAAAAGGGGGCAAGAAAGAATTCTAAGGATTAGAAAAGTATTGTGTCCATGTTCCACAAACAAACCAAAAGGCTCTTTTAGATAACTTCACTTTAGAGTCACATGGAGCAATAATAAAATGAAATGATTCTGAGCTTCACCTTTGGACAGAGGGAGAAAAGAGTGGACATCATTGTTTGCATCACATCGACAGCTGATCGAATAGCCTCTTTTATGTTTTGGATATCAGCCTGTTAAAGTGAAACTAAAGTTGAAGTATGCTTCCATGTAATTATTTGTCAAACTGCCACAAAATGTATAACAAAACAATAATTATTTGGAACTGAAATACCTACCACTGCTTTTCCAGTAATTGGAAGTCTGAGAATACTAGCCTTCAAGGCCTCCGTTGCTCCTAGTACTGAATTCAGATTCTCCGCATCTTGAAGAAACCATTCCTCCAAATAGGGTATCTGTAGAATTCTAAATTATAAACACAGGCTGCATTTCCTCGAAACAAATCAATAGTAATACTTAATGGGCTCAAGTTGATCTTATAAGCATTCTTTCTGGAAATTAGTCACAGCTGTAATGACAGGAGTTTCATAAACGGATATTAAATAATCAAATTGAGTAACATATTAATTTTGACACGTTTTGATATGACATGGAACAACCATTTAGAAATGACTGCCGTAGCTGTAAGTTTCAAGTAAAACAACTATTTAGCAGCTGCTAACATTATGAATATTTTTGTAAGACACTAAAATGTTAAGTAAAAAAAACTTCCATTAAAAAAATTCATAATATAAAACGAGACTATCAAATGCCTTGAAAGAATTGAATATACTTACTTGCCCACGGAGAATGTAAGTCAGCTTCAATCTTTTTCTCAGCATGTTTAGTTTTGATCTTTTGATCGTGACTGATCGGCGCAGTTCTGAAATAGTTATCCATGAATTCCACAACATTTTCTAACAAAAAGAATAAGGTCGAAATGTTAATTCACCCAGATTGAAATTTCAAGCTTAATTTATATGAATACAAAAGAGAGGCATAAAGGGATGAATAGATGTAGTACCTCTGCAGTGCGGCTTTGCATCAAGAAGGTAGATTCAGCCTGCGCATTCACAAATCTCCATTGCAATTGACGGTTATGCAAAAGTCTCAAAAGGTGTGCGTTCACAACAAGATTATCTGCCATCTTCCCCCTCCGCACGTCAGCAGAAAAACTTAGAATTGAAGGCACATTGCTGGTACCGTTACTATAAGATCCATTAGCACCATCTGCACGAGAGGGGCTGCTATTTCCCCTTGATGGATAGGAAACGGATGACATCATAAATTTGCTAGGGGAAGCCGATCTTGGAGCTCCTCTTGTAGGTGAAGGTGTTGTCCTAGGAGAAATAATAGGACTATCAGTAGAAAACCTCTTGGATTGAAAACACTTTGGTGGTCCCAACAGTCTAGCGCTGGGGCTAACGGACAAAGGTGAACTAGGGTCCTGTAAACGCCTCATTCGGCTGTTAGTTTCTTGCCAAAACTTTGCGGAAACAAACGAACCACGAGGCCCACTCTTCATTTGACTACTCAAGCTCAACCCACTATTAGTCGCACGTAATCCTGAAGTACTACCAGACGAGGCACTGTCAGTATCTGAAGTAGTTAAATCAGATGGCATACACGACTCCTGAGCCGAATTTGTATCACATACACGTGGATCTCCTAAATCCATACTCAATCTACTGTGAAACCAATCCTCATTACTATCGAGATCTTTCACCAATGCACTCGAACCATTAGATTTAGTCTCCGGAACACTATAATCTATACTTCTCGATAACGCATTCACCGGTCTACTTCTTGCAGGCCACCTATGCTGCTCACCAGGTCGAGAGTTCTCAACCTGATCCCCACTAACACCTTCACTCTTCCCTCTCAGTGGCGTCCCTCCTCTCCTCCTCTCCGGCGTCCCTTTCCTTAAATTCGGCGCTACTTTCGCCTTACTAATTGGCAAAGAAAACGCCTCTCCTTGAAACGAAACCGACAAGCTTCTACTAGAAGTAAACAACATTTTTGAAGCCATCCCTTCTCCAGCATTGCTCAATCTTGCATCAGAAGCAGCAGTCACTGGCCGTGCCTGTCCAACTCTCCTCCTGTCCGCCGATTGCGACCGCTTCAATGCTGCCAATTCTGATGTAGCCGCAGCACTAGAACTGCTACTAACCCGAGAGACCAAAGGTGAAACATATCTCCTGGAAGACGAGGATGAGCTACTTGTTGTTGTGGTCAACGTTGTAGAAGTAGATGTTGACGAATTGCTAGTGCTAGTAGTTGTTGTTATATTAGACGAGGTTGTCGCCGGCGATAAGTACCTCGACGAAACCGACCTTGATCTGATCCGCCTCTCACCATTCCCACTCCCTCCACCACCAACCCGCCCTCCACCGTTCTCCGACACAAACCCTAACAACCTCGTATTAGGGTTTCCACCACCGCTCCCATCCAGCTTAGACCTCCTCCCAACAACTCCTTCACCAGAAATCGCTGCCACCATTTTCAAATCCAACACCGACCCACTTCCTCAAACTCCATTTCAACCAAAACCCACTTCCCAAAACTCAATCTTTCCAACAATTCCAAACCAAACCACAAACCACCAAAACTCGAAAAGATCCGGAGCTAAAACCTTCACCTTTCCTCCTCAAAACAGCATCACATTAACCCTAAAATCTCGCAGATCAGAGAGTGAAATTACAGCATCGATTTGTGGGGATGGATTCTGGGGAGTAGAATGGAGCAGAAGGAATAGGTATGGGATTTTGTGAAACTTTGTGGAGACGTTCGCTTCTCTCAGCAGTAAATTAATTGAAAATTTAAGTATAATTTATTAGTTAAATCTTGACATTAATTAAGGAAATTAAACTAATTATATGGAGTTATGGTTTTTAAGTATGTCTCTTTTTTGTTTAAGGTTAAGTAAATTGTGTCACATGAGTGACGTTTGCTTGTCGTTTTGTGATGTGGGCCGAGTTTTAGTCATGTAGAATCGGTCGGTCCAAGAGGCGGCCCCCATTCTGATTTTTGCATTTATTTCAGCTCAAAATTGTGTTAAATATAAATAGTAAATGCATGTGATTCAGATTAGCAAACAATCTACAATTGGAAAGGTTTTGTATATGATAAAATGATTCTATTGAGTCATGTTTTTCAAAGACATTTCGACATATTAAAATCGATATTTCGATGTCCCGAATTTGTATAAATCAATAACTTACAAATAGGGTTGCAAACGAGCCGGTCGTTCGCGAGGTAATCGTGAACGAACTCGGTCAAAGCTCGGTCAAGGTTCGGCTCGAATTTAAACGAGTCAAGCTCGAACAAGATTTGATACTCGTTTATTAAACAAGCCGAAAATGAACATATTGATATTCGACTCGATAAGCACGTGAACTACTCGTTTATATTAATATATATTTAATTATATTCATATATAATAAAAATATATTAATAATCATTGTAAAAGTAGGTAGTAGTAGAATTTAGCTGTATAAATATAACGAGTTAGGATCAAGGAGGACAAATGATTAGTGTCAGACTAGAAGACATAATCTTAGTCGTTGATTTGATTAATCTAACGGTTGAGATTAAAGTTGGTTTTTATATGATTGACGGTTGGATTTGCAAAAAACCCTAGCGGTTGAGAGTTGCGGTTATATTTTTGAATCAAATTTCATCCGTTGGATTGTTAGAATTCAACGATCGAGATCGTGTCTCACGGTCTCACATTTATCTACCCGTCCTCCTAGAACCGTACTCTAAATATAACAATACATACAATTTGTTACAAACTAGATGATATGGGATAAAAACATAAGTAAAATCAATATACAAAATTAAGATTGGAAACTTATATCTCACATTGCTTATGTGTATGTACATTTTAAGACAAATATAGTGTAAATAAGCAATGATGCATGGTACTATGATAGTGGGTCTAATCGAGCTTGAGTCGAGCTCGAGTACACCTTAATTTTTTAAAAGCCCATGTACACCTTAATTGTGCTTGATTCGAGCTCGAGTACTTAAGTATTTTTTCGAGGATTCGAGCTCTAATCGAGCTTGAGTCGAGCTCGAATACTTCAGTATCTTTTCGAGTCGAGCTCGAGCTCATACTATTAAGGCTCGAACGAGCTCGAGCCGAGTTCGAGCACGAATAATCTTATACGATCCGAGCTCGAGCAACCTGATACTCGGCTCGTTTGCACCCCTACTTACGATTTTCAATTATATAACTTGCTGAAACCATGTTATCGCAGACTCAGATTCGGTGCTGCGCAGCTATTTGTTGAGAGTATCAAACAACGCCTTTTCACATTTTATACTATAATATTACATAATTTTGACTGAACCCTTTGTCAAAATTACGTAGTTTTGACTTGCAGCAAATAACTTTTGCTGCACATGATATGAATCATGTTATCGCAGAAGGAATGATGACCTCGTGCTTATATTCTTGGTCTAAAAATAAAAACGTTCGAATTATTATTATATACCTCACATGTATTTAAAAATGACACCAAAAATATGAAACCAAAAGAGTATTATTTACCAAACCTTTTTGAGGAGCAAGATTGAGTGCAGACTACGGCACCTGGTCAAGTGAAGTTGACTAAGAATTTGACACGAGGAGACAAGATGGGCCAAAGATTTCAAGCTAGAAAGTTTCAATTTGAAAGCTCAACCAATTTGTAATATTGTTTTGTTTCTCGATTTGATGATTCAAATGTACAAAACATTTATTTATGAATCCTCTAATTGTAGAATAAATGGTTGAATGCATTTAAAGTTGTCACAAATCGCCAATAAGTTGTCTGAATTAAATTTTTGGTTACAAGTTTTGTTTAAATGATGTAAGAATTGGGCAAAAGGACTTGTGTTATTGTCAGAAAGAGGAGACGTCACTGTTTTGATATTAATTATAAGTACAGTATAATTTAAGAAACACGTTAAGTTGTTGAGAGATTTAATTAAAAGTCATAACAACTAAATACACACTTAATAAGTCATAAATACTAAAATGTTTAATTTTAAACTATTTTTAAATTTGAGATTCAAAGGAACTTAATTTTGTTGGCAGCTCAACCTTATGTTTTTACATAAATAAAACAGTGTCATATTTGAGATTCTAATCAGTGTTGCTTGGAGACGTGTTGTTCTTATTTTTATTGTGCAGTTCGACAGGGAGTTAATTTGCGTCATTGATCATATTGAGCAGAAATAGACATGAATACTTGATGTTTGTCGATAACTAAATGAAGATGTTCGTCATGACATGAGCTTGAAATGATTAAAATATATAACATGTATGAGATCTGTAAAAATTATAACAAATATAACCACTATCGATATTTTTTTTTTCTTCCAAATATATACGAAGTAATTTGGATTGGATGTAACTTATTGTTGAACAACCTTTTAATAAATTAATCAACCGGCACATCAAGCAAAGTCGTATCCTTTTTCCACTTTATCTCGTATTCTTTACTTACGCTTGTGATTCACTCTTAGTTTAATTATGAATTAAAGTTAAATAATTATCACCAAATGTGCAGTATAAATAAGATTCGAATTGACACACTAACTGAGCTTTAAACTTGTTTAATTACATTGTCCATGTGACTTAAGGTAGACTCTAAAGCACACTTTTTTCAAAGCCTAAGGTTGTCCCAACCACTAAATGGTAGTTAAACTAATATGATGATCATCACAAGCTGGATTTAATTTGACATGACTTTGTTTGAGCTTTTAGTCCCTTTTGGAATGAATGGACCCATTTCAGTTAGCTTGCTTCTCTTAACAAGAATCAGATTTCAGAGTCCCAACTAAAAATATAGATTTCAAATAGCAAATATTAACAAAGAAAAGTATCAGTTGTTCAAATTCAACATTCAAAATAAAATGACACAAATATTTAGAGTATAAGATGTAGAATTGAACAAGAGCACAATATCTTGGAGTCGAAATATTAAGTACTAAATTGTAAATTGTGACATTAAAATTTCATTTATAAAGAAACTAAGGTAACATAAGACAGGACTTTTCAAGCCTGTTCAAAGCTTGTAAACTGTCTTGCTTCAGTGATGGGTAACATGAAACATTCACTAAAGCTGACATCAATTGGAATTTAGCGGTACTGCAAAAGAGAGGATAGGAAATTAGTAACTTTAACATCTGGATATAATATGATGCCAATGGGGGTAGGAAATAAGAGGATCCTACCTTGATGAATCCAATTTCCTTAGCATTGCTGCGGAAGCACTGTCTGCAGCACATGAGCCCATACTTTCTAATCAATCCGTGAGGATTGCCACACACCCGGCTGCATGAAATAAAAGCTAAGCATTACTATATTCTAAGGAGTACTTGTAAGTTGTAAATAGTCAAAATGTAACATATGATCCATGAAACTCTCGGCTTTACTACAATAAGATAGTAAGCAAGCTACAGTCTCAAAATACAACACAAATAGATCGATTTTGTTTCATTATATAAAAACCTAACGGTGTAGAATTTGATGATCAACCTAACAGGGCACTGAGGAATAATTTGCATCCATATGAGACCCAAACCTTAAGATTTTTGTTGTAAAACCAGATAGACTGATAGAAAAAGCCCAATTGCACTTTGGACATATGCAAAAGAATTGGCTAGAGGCCTTTCAATAATTTTCATTAAAATTACCTGAACGACCTTTAGCCATTCTTATGCAGCATCTATATAAGGGGTTCTTTCTGATCACTTATCAAGGCCAATGAATTTACTAACCACTTGCTATCTAGCTTTCAGTTGTAAACACTAAATCACTCAAATACCTGGCATTCACCATTCACCCAATTCAAAATCCACTGCATCCATTCCAAAAATAGAAAAAAACTAAACCTTCAAAACGACGCAAGATTTGATCTTTTGCTTGCCCATTTAACAAGCTATCACAAACCCTAAAATCAACATCAAATAATCCCTCTCAAATTGACATTACCATTAAATAAACCAAAAATACAACCCAAAAATTTAAAACTACAAACAAAGCTACACAAGACCCAATCCCAGCATTACAACAACTGAGATTGATCACAAACATCATCAAAAACCTAAAGCCGAAACCTTTACGCACCTCAAACACGTTGATAAAATTTCAAATTCACAGACACTTGTAGCTAATCAAACTCTTACCAAGTGCGAGAGCCGGGACCGTAGGTTTTAGGGTGAGAGTTCCAGACATTGGCGTGACCCATGATTACTACACCAAGCTCCGGCTACGAAATCCACAACACGCGAATTCGTCAATGCAAGGTTGAAGTTTGTTATATACTCGTTGCCGAATCCCAAGCCCTAAATGCCCTTCACTCAAATCCGGCCCAATAGACAAATCAAACCGGTAAATTTTGGTTGGTAATTGGATTGTTGCGGTTTGCGGTTAGAGGTGTCAATTTCATCATTATCATTTACTTTAAAATTTTATCCGTTTATTTTAAACTATTTACCATTCATTTACTTAAATGCACAAAATCATCAATATTCGTCTATCATCTGTTTATTAAATTAAATGGATGGATGGGATGAACCATATAATCCATATTTCTTTTACCATCCATCTATTTAATTCATTTAAGTTAAACGGATGGTATCATACGTCCATTTATCACTTATCCTTCTATCATCTGTCTTTTACCATTCGCAAAGTTTGAAGCATATGATCCGCTTTTCTGGTTTCTAATTCATAATCTCTTGTTAGGTCGAATGTCTTTCTTTGAGTAACTCTGTTTCATTTTGAGGGATTTGGAGAGTTCTAACGTATCTGGAACTTTGGGAGCTGAATTGGGCGAGCTGGAGCATCTACAATTTATCATCCGTTTATCTTCCATTTATCATCCAGTCGTTTATCATCCGTCTTCATCCATTTGTTTATCATCCATTCGTTTATCATCCATTCGTTTATCATCCATTCGTCCATCCGTCCAGAAACACATTCGACCTAACAAGAGATTATCCATTACAAAACTCATTCTAATACTAATAAGAACAGCTACTTCAGTATAGGATCAGAGAGTAATGCTCTTTTGAGACTCTTACTATTGGGTGAGACCTTGAGACCCCAATCATGGCCGTTGATTGGGTTTGCTTTTAGGGTCCAGATTGTGCCACGTTGAGGTGAGAGAACAAAAACAACAATTTCTCTCACCTTCGATTTTTGAATTTCTCTAACCTCCACGTGGCACAATCTGGACTCCAAAAGCAAACCCAATCAACGGTCATGATTGGGGTCTCAGGGTCTCACCCAATAGTAAGGGTCTCAAAAGAGCATTACTCTAGGATCAAATGCTTAAACTTTAAGACACCCAGACCAGATTCAGTTACTACCAAAGACACTAAACTTGATAAAATCCTGATAAAAAAACTCAGACCACAATCTGGGTGTTTATGAATTTCTTTAAACTGAACCTTTGAAGCACAAACCCTAGAAATATTGAAGCTTTTGTTCCTTCCAAGTTGCTGGAGTAGGAGAAGGAGCTGGAGAGGAAAATGGAGAGGCGTCATAGATCGGAGCACCTGCACCCCATAGGAGAAATTAAGGTAGAGATGGAAGTGGAGGATTGATTCTTACTGAGATTTGGAAATGTTCCAAATGATTAAGAAAAGTGAAGTGTAGGAAGTGGGCTCGGTCAGTAAGAATGACAGCAAGTTTCAAAATTTGGAAGGCTTTTCTTTGATGCTGATTAAAAATGGTTCAGAGCTCAAATTGGAATGAAGAATTTTATCAACAAAAAAATGTGGAATGATGAATCAAGAACTATCAATGTTTTAAAGCATTGAAAACATAGAGCAGTTCTCATGTAGTTAGTTATTAACATAGGAAGAACAAGCATTTCAGACTTTTCAGTGTGTGGCTGCTTGCATCTTCTCCTCCTTTTCAGCTTGAATCCAAGCAGCCTGAAAAAGATCAAGCAGAAGGGGATCAGAAAATTGATAAGGACATGGGGGTTTAATGAGAACATGAGATTAAAGGTTGAAATGGTACTAAATAATTATTTCATCGACTTGCCTTGTCACGTTCAAGTCTTGAAATGTGCGGCTTAACTGAATTTCCCAAGCTCATTCCTCCCCAAGCTGCTTGCATTTCTCTCTCCCTAGCTTCTCTGCGGGAAACAGCAGAATGTTTCGGCAGTTCTTCTACAGCTTGCTGCTGAGCTGAATTCAAATTATCGTGCTCCAGCTTAGACTTGTGTTTTACTAGAATATCTCCAAGACCTCCTTCATTGCAGCAAGTTTCAGCTTGGTGCGAAATTCATTTCTCTTCTCATTGACCCTGTCGTCAGACTTGAGGCAGCTGCTCATCTTTTCTTTCTCTAGTCTTGAAACATGCTTCACTAATACCTTGTCGAGGCTCTCACAGTCTGGAGCATTATCATGTACTTTCTTTTTGTGATGGCTCACGCTGTCATTGCCTGATGCTAATGCTTGCATTTTCTCCTTTTCCAATCTGTGCACTGGCTTCACCAAAATTTTGTCAAGACTGTCTTGAATCTCTCCGCGGCCATGTTTATTAGAGTCCAGGTTTTCTTTTCCAGATTTCTTTTCTCGTGCTTCATTCGCTCTGTTGAATTTCGCCTCCTGAACTTCTCGTTCAAGTTTTGACATGTGCTTAACCAGGCATTTATCCAAGCTGGGAAACTCTGTAGCATCCTGTTCTTTCTATGGCTAGCTCGAATATAGGTTCCACTGGATTTGGATCTGATCGGTTCATATTGGTTCCCACGGTTCTTTTTTATTGCTTCAATTTCCTTCTCTAGCTTCGATGAATGCTTAATCAGAAAACTTCCCAAATCAGGAACAGCCTCAGGACAATCACTAGTACAACTATTCAATTTTGGGCCTTGTACATCGATCCTCTCCATTTTCATATCTTTGTTCTTTGCCTTTGCCTCTAGAACCTCTTTTTCGAGTTTAGACACATGCTTCACCAGAAATTTATCAAGACTTGGAAGTTCAGTATCAGGTTGTTTCTTCTTGCAGTGGCCACTCATCATATCTGCTCCAAATGAAGACATTCTTCTAGCAAAATTGAGAGCTTCCAGTTGTTTACTATTTTCTTCTTTAGCCAATGCAGCACTCAAACCACATGTAGCAACTATAGTTGCTAGCGATGCAAGTTCATCTTCCTGCAAGCATTTAAGCCTCTCTAACATCATTTTGACAAGCTTCTCTATCCCAAGATCCTTAAGATCTTGTTTCTTTCTGTTTTTATTTTGATCATCGATCTCTTTGACTGAAAGTTGTGCGTCTTCAGTTTGAAGGCTCTCCTGATCTTTTTGATTATCTGTCTCAAGTTCTGTTGTTGCCACTGTTTCAAGTTCTGTTGTTGTAACTGTCTCAACTTCTGTAACAGCATCATGACTGATCTCACAGCTATCAGGATTCTCACTAATCTTCCTTAGGATGTCTTTAAGTTCATTTTCAGTTAAAGAAGGGCAACTTGCAAGTCTTGTGAATGCAGTTTTGACAGCTGCGGCGACTTCTTTATCGACTTCAAATGCAGTTTCAAAGGATGCTGCAACAGCGTGGGTTGTGGATCCACCTCCATTAGTTGAAGATAGCTTGATTTCACATGACTTTCGTGGGCAATCTGGCATGTCATACATAATGACTCCTAAAGCTGTTGCTTCTTCCAACGCTTTAGTTGCATTTTCGTCAGCCTTCAACAGAGTCTTTTCTGCCTCCTTGCTTTGTATCCTATACAGGTTAAAATTTAAAAATAATTAGAAACCAAGCCAGATACCACTTGTCAAAGCTAACTACTTGCAGATATGTCACAATTTTTGTACCTAGCAGCCCTAAGAATCCGACACCAAGATGCTTCAACTAATGCAGCTTTCCGAGCCTCCATCGCCTTAAGTGCTGCTGCTTTGGCTGCCATTTGCTCTCTCTTTACTCTCGTGTAGTGAGGATTTGAATCACCAAGTGTCTGATCAAGTGTAGAGTTCATGCCAGCTATTTCCTAAACAATTCATACAAATTCCTTTAAAATCATATTGTTTCCCAAGGATCATTACTATAACAATGAGTCTAACTAACCTGCAGCAACTTAATTTTCCTTTTCAAATACGGCTCCACCTTTCCGCGTGGAAACCACCCCAAGGGAGACACCTTTCTGCGAGGAGGCTTCTTTATCTGTAAACTATTTTTGTTGATTGCATTTGCAGACGTAGGACTCGTCTCTCTAGATTTCTACAATTCCGAGCGGACAATCAAAATAACAATCAGTAAAGTGCATTTACATCCACATTCAACAAATCGACAACACATTGTTGAGCAAATTCATCATCAGAATCTCGGCTTCTGCACCGTTAAGCTCACTCTGATACTTATCTCCGAAACTCGAAATGGACGATTTCAATTCAATTAGGGCAACGTATTTACAAAATCAGCTTCACCTCAACTACGTATCAACAAAGAAGCACCAATCCGAACAACGAATTCCACTCAATTGAATAATTCACAAACCCTAATTTTCAAAATAACACAAAATTGAACTCTACAAGACCGCAACTACACACAAATACAATCCAATTAACACAAACAAAGAGCCAAATTAAGTAAAGAAATCCACCTTTCCGGACGATCTGGTCGCCGATTGAGACTCGCTGCTACCGTTGGACACCTCCGAATCGTCTGATTCAACATCCTTGCTACGCTTAGGCGATACAGAGATGCAACCTAAGTCTATGCAACCGAGATTCAACGCCATGGAGTGTGAATTGAATTTCAAGAATTAGTCGAAACGCTGATCGGCGAATTTCAGAGGAAGATGATGTGTGGAGGAATGCGTTGAATGTGATGTGGATTTGAAGTTGATTAGGGTTATGGAAATATAGCCGTTGGGTATTTAAATAGGACGAAAATTATGGGGTTCAACGGGTCTATTTTTCTTCTAATTAAAAAGTGATTATTATTTAGACTGGATTTAATTAATATTTTGACTACGTTAAAAATATTCAATTTCTAATAAGGAAAATACTATGAATTAACTTTTTTAATAAAGAAATAAAAAGATTTAATTTATATATAGCTAATTTTCCCTTATGACATTATTACTCCGTAGAAAAGTTCACTTGCAAACAATAGCGATAAAGCCAAATAAAAATATCTGTTAATAATAAAAAATGATTCTATATATTTTACAAAGATTTTAACCGAGACATGAAGGCGATTTAAGAATTTAATTTCAGTCGGTGATTATTTGATTAATTTGATGGTTGGTATTAAAAATGAGTGATTGAATTTGTAAATTACACGAATTGTTGATATTCTGTGATTTTACACAAATTTTTTTAACCATTTTATATTTTAAACTAAAATAAAAAGACACAGTAGTCATAAATCGATTTTTTAATTTTTTTTTGAAGAATAACACATGTTTTGCAAGATAAAGCTAAAGCGCAAAGATATGTTGGCGACCTTTTCAAGTTTTTTTCTTCCAATTTTGGTCGTGAGAAATTCGAGTATTTAGTTTTTACACTGCCTTGTGATTCGACACGTGGGAAGATATCAAACGTTGATGAACAACTATTAATGTCTTTGAATGAGATAAACCCAAGTAGTTTTGTCTCGACTTCGACGCGGACAACCTCCGAGCGCGTTCTCATCTGTCTGAATTTCGTAAAATCTCGAAGATATTTCCGCGAAATCGGTTTTGAAATTTCTCGGAATTTACAACTTCAGTCTGTATAAGAATGGCCAGCTATTTGATCAGTTTGTTTAATTGGGATTTAGGCTTCGCATTTTCAGACTCCGAATACAGATTTGGTATGACTAGCGCTTCGGGGCTGTTTTCTTGCAGGAGAAGTTGGCTTGAGAGGAAGTCAGAAACTGCTCCAGATAGGAGTACTTACAGTCGACATCATCTGAGCAGTCATGGTCACCAGTCGACAGCTTTCTCAGTAAGTGTTTCAAAGCTTTGAACAGCTTGGTGGTTTTCTTCGAGACGTGTTTCATTGCTTTGTGACTTGTGTTTTAATTCATGTTTTCTGAATGTCTAGGAGCGAGAACTTTTTGAAGTCGAAGTAACCATCGGATATAGTCATGTAAACAATAAAATAGCTATCAGACCAAGCATAAATGCAGCGAAAGACTTCCCAGTGCTGTTTTGCAAGCAAAGGAAAGGCTTCGGCGAAGGTTGGGTGGTGTTGTTGGTATTTCAGACAGGTCAGTGGTTGAGATAAATCAGATACAAGACGGATCTCTTTACGAGAAAAACCTGCATACCATTTTTCCAAATGAAATCTTCAACAGTGCAAAGTCAGATACTGATGATAAATCAGCTTAATGGGATTGCAGCATATATATGCTTAGAAAGTTTTAGTAATGGGAACAAATTAATTCGCTGGCCATGCAGTCATAGGTTTCACCAAGCTTGTCTGAGTCACTGGATTGAGATCCGTGGAGACTGTCCATGTTGTCGAAAGACTTACAGTTGCTTCATTCCCAAGTTACTTTTACAACCTGTGTCTTCTTGTACCTGTAAAATGTCCATTAGCCAAGTGTAATAGTAGGAAACTTGCCATTATGATTTTACAAATTGATTTGGTACACAGCTTTAGGCTTTAGCCTTGAGCAAAGATTCCCTCAGCAAACAAATATATATATATTTTTTTTGATAACAGCATTACATGCATTTCATTCAAATTTGGGTGATCATTGGTACGCATATATCCAATGGATATGCCTTATACATCAAATGCAAGCCCAACCCTAGTGGTGTCAACAGACAACCACAATCCTCAGCTTTTCAGCAAACATGCCTACTACGCAAGAGGAAACTCAAGAAACAGAAAAATACTACCGTCATAGCGGCAGAAAACTACTCCCTCCAAGGGAGAATACATACTCAAACTACTGGCTCATAGGCCTTATTCATGGCTCACAGTCCTTATTTTACCTAAAAACGTACATATACAATATACTACACATATGCACAGACACCGAACAACAAATCGAAATAAACCGTCACAATTTGGAGCCGAGCAACACCGTAAGAAGCCATCCCTCCACCAATCCAACAGCCAACACCTCCTGCATAGCCAAAACATGCACAATACAGCCACCACACCCCAAAAAACATCACCATCCACCCATCTGATGCATGCACAGCCACCACAACACCATCAATACATGCACCATCCATCCCCAAATCCCCTCCAAACACAGATAAGAACCCATCGGCACATGCAGCAACCAAACCCTCCGCCAACACCAACCGGACC
Organism: Sedum album; assembly: GCA_006409495.1. Classification (NCBI taxonomy): domain Eukaryota; kingdom Viridiplantae; phylum Streptophyta; class Magnoliopsida; order Saxifragales; family Crassulaceae; genus Sedum; species Sedum album. The sequence continues at coordinate 39,435 of QZGG01000608.1, read as the reverse complement.
TTCTGCCACCCATCCATGCTCCAAATCGCTAAGATCCATCTCCGATCCACCACCCAGCGCCTAGAATACATGCAGTAGCCTCCTTATTGATCACCGAGTCATGACGGAGCTCCGGCAATGATCAAAAGCGACACGCAAAGCCATGTAGACTTCACTGCCACCATTGACAAACCATGGAGCATCCATCGGACCAAGTGAGGGGTGGAGAAGGGAGGAGGCTACCCTTCTCCACCACCGGCGAAGAACAGCGACGGAGAAACCGAGAATAGAGGTTTAGTGAGATGACGGAGATTTCAAGGTTGGTTGGGTCCTTAGCAAACAAATATATTGAAGACCCCATCAGCTAACACATCAAAGATCAGTCAACACTGTATGATGAAAAAAATGAATTGAAAAGATGAGGTATATGTATATAGGAAATCCCTCTGGTGGATCCACTACTATTTGGTGGATCCATGAGTCCAACTATTAGCCTTTGGATGATTTTAGATCAATGGTTACCTATAGTCCACGTGTCCCACTATTTTTCAATTGAAATGCAACTAAAGGGTAATATGGGAATAGTTAGCATGTTAATTAATTTAGTTAGCATTTAATGCATGATGTGATGTTTACAACCCTCTCTCCTTAATCAATGTTTACAACCTCTCTTCATTTAATGCAACCTCTCTCCTTAATCAATACTCTCTCATTTTCATAATTTCATTTTTTTCATCCCTCCACCATTTTCATACCTCAAGCTTTTATGATCTCAAGCTTCATCATAATCTCCTTAATCAACCCCGACCCATATTCTCAACCCATCTCAACCCATTCTCACCCGTTTACTTGTAAACCCCTCTCAATTCATCTCAACCCATACTCAACCGAACAATCACCCTCACCCATTTTAAGAATTCAATGGATTATGACGAAAGTGTTTCTCAAGAGTTTAAGTTTTGCAAAGTACCATACGCGAGATCAATGCGAAGACCATGTTTTGGGTGGGAATCAATGCGAAACTGTGTTGGGATCGCCAGCCGCCGGCGCGCCAGAAAGACTGTGTTGCGAATTTGTTTTGAAATGGTGGTGGTTTCTGCATTTTAACTGTTGCACCTCACATGTGCACCTTACTATTGCATTTTGTAGTTGCATTTTGATCTTGCATTTTGCAATTGCATTTTTACAGTTGCATTAAGGCTACAAAAGTGTTCCATGTTCATTGTATTGCTATTTTTGTATAAATTTAATATTTTTCCGTATCATTTCCCTTTTTTGTGTTGTGTTGCCAGATGGTAATCATAGTTGTACGGTAACAAATGATTTCCATGTTTAGTGACTACATCGCCGAATGGGGTAACATATTGGACTTCGTTGTGTGCAGAGCACTTAACCTCCAAGCATGAACAAAATAATTGACTTCGTTGTCTGTGAAGTCATAGCTGAAATGCTGAGTTCCGTTAGTTACTAAAGAAAAAGATGAGTTGTCGTGTGTTGTTGTGGTTGTGAAGGAGATTGAGGTTGTTGTGTATGCTGCTGTTGGTGTAAAGGTCTGTAAAATATGTTGTATTTTGGTTTGTACTGGCAGTTTGGAACATGTTGTAATATTAAGAGTCAGTGCTAGTATTGTGAACATATAACTTAGAATCCGGATTCGTGTTATTAGTGGGGATGTATTTGGCGAATTGAGCATTTTGATTAACATTTGAAACATGCACTTTGTTGGTGCACCTTGTTGTTGCACATTATTGTTGCACCTTACTGTTGCACCTTGTTGTCGCATTTCATTGTTGCATTTCACATGTGCATTTCACACATGCATTTTTATCTTGCATTTTGAAGTTGCATTTTAGAGTTGCATTAAGGGTACAATTGTGTTCCATGTTCATTGTATTGCTATTTTTGTATAAATTTAATATGTTTCCGTGCTTTTAAGTTGGCTAAATAAATGGCATTAGAAATTGTATTTTACTTGCAAATCACATTTTGATGAATTTAATTTTGATAAATGAACTTTTTGATGAAAACATTGTAATTTTCTTGTATGTCGCGATAATCTAATTGATTTCCCTTTCGAACATGCAATTTGAAAATGCAACTATAAAAAGCAAATCAAAAATGCAAAATCAAAATGCATCAGCATGATCTAACACGTTGCTTTCACCCGGCTTCGCAAATCAAGTGCTAAAATGCAACACTAAAATGCAACACCAAAATGCAACAATAAGATGCAAAACTAAAATGCAAGTGCTAAAATTAAACCTCCCACAAACATAAATGTCACAAAAGTCATCCCTGTCTATTCAAACCTTCCCAACTGCCTTATGCAAATCACCCACAACTAAAGTGAAGCATAGCAACAACTGAATAGTTTGCATAACCGTTGTGAAACAAAATAAAATTCTAAACTCAAACACCACATGCCAAGGAATACAAGTTAAAGACACACTGTCATTAAAATAAAAAGCAAAAAATAGACTTCTTCTACGGCTTTTTCCCTTGTGCGTTCAGACAACCTCAACGCCTTGATCTCCGCTTGAGCTTCCGCCAATACCTCATAAACAATATCTTCTACACGCAGCACCCCCCCAATACCTCATAAACATGTAAAGGCTGAAGAACACCATTCCCTGAAGAACCCGACACATCCCACAAACAAATTCTCTTATCATTAGATCCACTAATGAGCAACCCTTGTTTAAAGGGGTTCCAAGACAATTCATATCCCTCTTTCTCATGTCCCCCCAATCTCAAATCCGGATTACACGAATCATCTTTCTCCGGATGTTTAGAACAGTCAAACACATACACCTCCACACCACTAGTCTTCGCAGCTACAATCAGCGGGTTTTACGGCATGCATCTCGCCCTATTCAGTTCACCATCAACGTGTATCTACTGCTTTATCTCAACCTATACAACACAACATCGAGAAATCAAAGTTAACACATCACAACATACACAATATTAGATATTAAGAGATAAATCCTCTTCGGTCATTTTATCAAACATGTTCAGTGCATACCTTAGGAACGCCACAGTCCAAATCCGAAACGGCGATCGACCCATCAGCAGGGATCATAACGTCTCCAATTAAAAGGTAGTTAGGGTCTCCATCAGTGTGAGTCCCGAATATCAACTTGTGAGCGGCGAAAGGTCCGATTGTGGCTGGGGTAGATGGTAGCCACTGGACAGTTAACGATGGCCATTCGAGTGGATTTGAAATGACAAAATCGTAAAGAAACGGTGTGTTCTTCTTCCACACTTCGTACTCCTCCTCGACTTGCTTCGCTCCCGCTGCTTCGCCTTCTTCCGCCATCTCTTGCTCTTTGGATCTCTCTCGAAGCAGGCGCCCAAACCCACGTCGGTCACCTCACCGCCCAAATCCACGGCCTCGGATCCACGGCCTGCTTCTTCACCGTCCAAATCAAACCCACTTCTCACCGCATCAGATCCACAGCCTGCTCCAAATCCACCGTCGGTCTTCCTCTTCACCGCCCAAATCAAACTCCTGTCGGTCGTCGCGCTCCCAAAACAAGCTTCGTTGGTCTTCCTCTCTCCACCCGCTGCTGTCTGAGTTGATTTCGCGGAACCCTCTCTCCAAAACTCTCTCAGTGAGCGACAGACGAAGTGACAGAAAGGAGCGTAAAACACAAAGACCTAACTACCCTCACCACATCAAACCCCAATTCATTACTAACCAAACTAATATTTAAACACAGGTGACGGATGTCACAATCCAATCTATTCGATCTATGAAATGTAAGGCTCAGATCTGGACTCATGGATCCACCAAATAGTAGTGGATCCACCAGAGGCGCCCTCTATGTATATACTTTTTTTTACATTTAAAATTGGTCAAGGAATGGACAATCCCCATTCTCAAGCCAATTAAATTATTCCCCTCTACCCTAACCCCGCAGAACCCCTGTCCTGCCCCCATCAGGAATCGAACCCGGGTTGGCTCCAGTGGTGGCCCTTTTGGCTCCGGCTCTTATCAACTGAGCTAACCCCTGATGTATATACACCAAAGAATAGGGTTATTACATATGCTATGAAAGTTGATTAATATAATTATTGATTTTAATTGGATTTTAATCAATTTTGGTGATTGAATTTGAAAAAAGTGTTGAATTAACTAATACCAACATCAATTTTTTAGAATAATAAAATTATAGATAAATAGAATTACCATAATGAATATTTAACTTTTTACATTGAAATTAGATCCTGAAATTTTATAAAAACTATGTTTAACTTCAGCTATCTATAATGGACATATCATTCATATGAGTTTTGCTAAATGCACCGACCGCGAAAATATACAAATATCTTCCATCTTTGCCATAAGTATTTTTCAAGTTATAGGGGTTATATAATAAATTAATTTACCAAAATATCCCTTAATGCATGTGTCAATTGAAAGTAAGAAGGGCAAAATGGATAAAAAGCTGTAAATACGCACTGACAGCCGGATTACCCAAACACAATAACAGCTTTGTAAATATAGCGATAACCATAACGTAAAGTATTCACAATCTAACAACATTACATGAGTAAGTACCATTCAAATAATCAAACAACACTTTTGGTCATCGGAATCAAAGGCAAGTCAACCTCATCACACCATTCCACACACCTCGTCTCAAACAAACCACTCTTCACCTCATTCGCCCAATAACTCACCCAAACTTCTCCTCCAATCCGCCACGTCAGCACACTTCCCTCCATATCCTTCCCCACCCTCCACACTACCCCTTCTCCATACTCATCTCCAGCCATCACTAATCCTCCTTTCTTACTACCACCATTACACCTCTTGCTAAATCGTCCTCCACTGCTGCCATCCACCTTCCATGCAGCCACCTCCTCCCCTGTCGCAGGATCGCAAAGTACCGCGTCGAATACCGCTGCATTCCCCTCCGCCTCCTGCTCCATCCGCCACGCCTTTCTCGCAGTTCGCGTTGATATTTTGTTTGTTGTCTTCACCGTCGGACAATTAGCCTAAAAAACAAGTAATGAAAATAAAATTTAATAATAACTAATTGTGCAATGTTTATGACTGTGAATTGTAAGTAAAGCACAAAATCAAATGAATAAAAAACCAAATGCAATGTGTGATGTAGAGTGTAACTTGTAAGGAATAACCTTAGTTTTCCCGAAGGTGCCTTTTAAGGTTTTGCGACACTCGGTCTCTACTGTGACATTCTCTGTTGACTTGCTTAAGCTCAAACCAGCTACATAACTGGCTCCGACCTCCGGCCCAACCCAAACCCGGACACGTGACGGGAAGTGACGCTCATTTGCAAATTCAGAGTAGTTGTCATATTTAGTAAAACCGAGTTTGGTCACATTGATGCGTATGTTGTCTATACGAGCATTGATTTGGATGAAAGTGTCCAAGAATGTGACTGAGTATTCGAGCTGGATTAGAACCTCTAGCTGTTGATGAGATAAAGTGTAGCGAAGGGCTGCTTCCGTCGGCTCGAACAAGCATGGGGAAGAGATGAGGTTGTTTTTGGCTTTGAGATCAGTTGAACTTGTTAGTTTCATGGCTCCAATTGGTGCATAGGCTTTAAGCATCCAAAATCCATGTGATTCATTTGCGTAGGAGAATCCTAGGACATTAGGACCTTTGACCAGTCCGTTGACTTCTTTCAAAATCAGCCATTTGGCTAAAATGTAACCTAACGTACGCATGAAGCAAAGCTCAACGTCCACACCTACTGAGATTAGAAACTTCTTGAGTACCGGGGTGTGGCGGAAAGACGATACGAGTTCGATATTTGGACTTAAAATGCCGTGGAAGTAAAGAGAACCAACATCAGCCGGAGAGTCACAGACGCATAGCCAGAACAATCTTGTTATGAATATCAAGTTGAAAAAAGTTGAGAATGATTCAGGCGAGTGGGAATCCATGAGCCAAACGATCGGATCGGGCTTGAGCTTTTGGAGATTTGATCGAGGGCAGAGGCCATTGTCCTGCCCACCCGGAGACCGTGAAACGGTCTCTTGTAGCAACTGAAGGACTAAAGGCAGAAACTTGTCCTTGCTTTTCGGTCAAAGGACAAGCGTCAGAGACCCATATGGATTTTTGGATATTCAGGGTGTGAAATCCGGACAAGTATATTGAAAAGGTAACCAAAGCTTCTGAATTAGAGCCTTGGGTTCGTTCAGCTCTCAGTTGAATCGAACCCGAATTCTCTCGAGCAAGCTCGAGTGCCCAAGACTCTGCCTCTGGCCACTCATCCGAATTCGGAAGCTCACATATCCACGCCCAAACATCCATCGATATGATGATACACAAAAAATGTTTCAAAGAGCAATGCAAATGTAGCTCTTAGAGTGTTCCAGTGTGACTTCAATTTAAGCACAAATGAGCGATCCAAGGCTGGCCAACACTGGTAGTAACAAGCTGGTGGCTGTGGCTTGCGGATTGTGAGTGTATATGGATTTCAAGCTTCAGCATTAAATGTTAAAAATGGCCATCGTGGCTGTCTTTTGCGATGTGTTCGTGGAGATTTTTATTTTTATCTCACAAATTGAACTCATAAATATTTGCGTTTTGAGAGGTTTGAAATAATCGGTGGAATTGATGACGTGGAGATATGGGATTGGGTGGTAAGATTTGTTCTTTGTGGTTTCATGGTATCAGTGTCTGACACGTGGACGTAGATTCCACCGGATTCTTCCTTGTCTTTTTCCATGCAGTTGTTGAAGTTGATAAGTTAAATTTTTGTCCTTGGTTGGGTTGATAATTTTATTGGCCAATATTACAATTAAAAGGATTAGGACTCCATAAAAAACAAATTAAAATTGTCCGCATGAAATATATTTTAGGCTGGAATTAACATTTTGTTAAAATATTGGTCTGATTCTGTATAAATAATTTAATATCTTATCTTATTTGAACCAAATGTAAATGGTTTTTGGTATAATATATTCTCACCATCAATTTATTGCATTGCATGTCAAAATTGATTGAGTACAAACTATATATTGATACTAAAAGATGAATAATTTTTTTTTTATAAATTGATTATGAGAATTGAAAATGAGCATTGCATGTTGTTAGAGTTCTCCTACGAGTATATAATTGTTTTCATATGTAATTGTTTTCATTAAATTACAAGAATGAATTATCTGTATATCTGTAATAAAATACAACTTAAGTAGTTTTTTCGATAGCAGATTAGTGTATATGCATAAACTTAAATAACACACAATTTGTGTAAGACGCTTAATTCAAGCTCACCTCGTCTAATGCTAGCTAGCTTCGTTGAATCGAGTTTCAGTCCTATCTCAACTTTAATTCAAAACTGGATGAAATTTTTGTACATTTAGTAAAATTAACCATCTTGTAGTTATTTGAAACTTCTTGAAGGTAACACAAATTACATGTAACTTTGTTATATTACTGACATCTCCCCTACCAAAATCAAATTTGACTAATAACAGAGTCGAGTTAGAAACCAGATTTACTAGCCCACACAAAACAAGTTCAATCACCAATAATTGTCGAAAACCACCTCTTATAGGCCGTAATTGCCGAAAACCACCCGTTATACATCTAATTAATATGACGGTTGAGATTAAGTTGATTTTAATTAAATAGGTAGTTGAATATGCAAAATACACAGGCGGTTGATATTAATGACGGTTATCAATCTCAACCGTTAGATTATTAGAAATAAATGGTTGAGATGATGTCATACTGTCCTACGTATAAATGGATGTCCTCCTTGATCTCTTTCCATCATATATATATATATATATATATATCGTATATATAAAGCACAAAAAGTCTATTTATGGTTACCTCTGAAGCAACATTTTCTTTCTCATTTTACTCCTTACTTCTTTCATATTTACTTTATTTTATATATTGATTACAAATATAAATGTCGTATTAAAGATTAATATAGAATATAATAATATATTTCAATCGATATGCACATAATTGTGCATCAAACAACTAGATTTATACAAAAGGAAAGACCTCTTATTTATGATTACAAAACTGAAACACATATTTTACTTAAAAATATCGCTCAAAATTAATAATGCCACTATTTCAAGCTTAATATGTCCTCTTAAGAGTTGAGTTCTAGATAGACATGTAAATATTGGGGAAAATTGCCGAAAACCACCTCTTATAGGCCGTAATTACAGAAAACCACCTCTTAATTAGGTTAAACCACCCGTCGGAGATTTAACCTAATTAATTAACCTAATTAATGCCTAATTAATCAATCTAACGGAGATTTAACACTAATTGAACGGAAAACGTTAGAATGTGTGATTCAGCAAAAAAGAAACGAACAACGGGCGGTTTTCGGCAATAAATGTATAAGGGGTGGTTTTCGGCAATTACGGCCTATAAGAAGTGGTTTTCGGCAATTATCCCTATTGATTATGCAATCTTTCTAGGGTCTACCTTAATTTTCTGGAAACCAAAAATAACGAGTTATATCAAAGTCATCTATTGAGGAAGTATACGTTTCATGACACAAACTTGTTCAGAAATTATATGACTTACTAGACTTCTTATATATCTACACATTATTATTCAAATCGCTCAGCAATCCACATTGTTCGGAACCCAATATTTGACGAGCTTACAAATTAAACATGTGGAGTTGGATTGCAATTTTGTTCGCCCACACATACTCAGTAAATTTTTTGCACCAACTTATGTTGCGTCTGCCGACCAACCAACTAATTTATTTAAGCTCAGTACCTATGTCAATTGTGTTAGTAACAATGTATAATAACAGGAACTGAATAATATTAAGTATTGAACAAAATTAACAGTAAAAGATATTAAATAGAAACAAAACCAGATTTGTTGAAGTTTGTCGGCAATTTCTTTAAAATTGTATTGCCTCCCTTACGTGCAGGGTGTGGTTAGGCAGTAGGCTTCCCATGATACGACAATGAAAACTTCAGATCTGATTGTACCGATCAGATGAAGCGAACAAGACTACACCTTTAACTATCACCGGAAAACAAAATGTTATGCTAAGACTCAGGAGTGAGGAGGATTATTGTGTGATTTAGGATGATTAACAAAGGGGAGTGACCCTCCTTTTATACTACTCATACCCAACCGCAGCATAGAAAAAGACTTCACTACTTCCTCAAGTCGTTGCAACTTCCCAAATAACGTGGAGAAGATAGAAGACATGGCTGTTGAAGTACCAATATCGTATGATTCTGTAACTAGCTATTACTCTTAACTCGAGTGAATTAAGGCATTTCAAACTCCGTAAGTATTGACATCCAATCAGTTAACCATCAGATCATAAATCACACACATCTCTTGTTCTTTACGCGAACATCATACACTGTGCTACTCAATGTAGGTGTTTTGCGACAATCTTAAAATAAAAATATACATATCGATTAAAAAATTCAAATCTTCCCAAACAATTTTTCTAATATATAGATATTAACCGCCTTAACGGTTTTCTTATCGTCCTGCTAGAAACCTCGCAGAGACTGTCTTGCTTTAGTGCATGCTAGAATTGTTTTAGCATGCAACTTTCTTTGTAACAAATTAATCATCAACATATGAATTTTTTATATTTTGAAGTCTGGTATAATGATTGTCAAGACTTAAATTGCATTTATATATCACATTTAAGATTGGAATTGCAAAACATATGTCCTTCTAGGATAAGATCATAAAGAACGATAATTATTTGTAAGACATCTTAATCATTGATTTAAATAATCTGATGGTTGAGATTAAAGTTAATTTATAGATTAATTGGACGGTTGAATTTGCAAAAAAAAACACGAGCAGCCGGATTTCACATTTATTTTTTTGTTGAAATTTCATCTATTGAATTATTAATAATCAACGGTTGAGATTGTATCTCACTGTCTTACAAATACTTATCCGTCCTTTCAGATCTTTTTCCAATCCTTATATAAACCAATTTGAATGTACGTTTAGAAGTTATAAAACCATTCTTCAACGTCTACTCCCATGGAAATCATGAGTTAGTTTTTTCGAATGTCTAGACTGTCACGGATTCGGATCCGGTACAGCCTACTGCGAATTCCAGCCGATTTTAATGAAAGTTTTAATCCAAAGTTTTAATGTATATAATTTTTAATTAGTAAATATAATAATAAAAAATCCTAAAAAATAGAAATTTAATATTTTTATATTCTAAAACCCTATCTAAACCACTAAACCCTTTACACGTGGCATCATATTTTCTAAAAATATTAAATTAATTAATTTTAAATTTGGCTGCAAATGGCTGTTCGCAGCACTGGATCCAAATCCGACTGTCACTGCTTGTCTGATTCACTCAATCCTGGTTCTTGATCTACAACCTAACTTCATAGTGTTCAACTTGAAAAGGGTAAAAATAAAAGGTTGTACTAACTACTAATAAAAAATTGTCAAAACCAGATCAAGTGACACTCAAAGAATACTAAATGTTTCAACTATAAGTTCTACATAATCATGTCAGACGAGTGATCAATGGTTTGTTATGCTCGAACCGATTTACGTGCATCCAACTCCTATCTGACGCAGCAAGTGCAATTTCCATGACAATGCCCCAGCAAAAATTCTATATATTGTGGTATCAGCAAAGCTCTATGGAATCTTATCAAACTCTGCTAGATTGGAGCAGCCTATCCGCTATGGCCAAATATCATTTCCTCCTGCTGTCTCTACTGGTAGTAACACTTGTGCACCAAACAAGTGCAGTGTTATTTGAGGTTAGAGATACAACAGGCAACATTGTCTTTGAAGAAACAATCGGTATTCAACACGCTTTACGAGAAATGGCGACTGCCTCGAAACTAATTTGGAACATATTTCAGTATACAGATGCATACCATAAGAATATCCCGAAAGTTACCTTATTCATCGACGATTACAAGGGAGTTTCGTTCGAGGACAAGAATGAAATTCACTTCAGTTCAAACTTCATTTCATCCTACCAAGGTAATATTACTCGAGAGTTCACCGGATTACTTTACAGCGAACTAGCCCTTATATGGCAAATGGACACGAAGGAACGATACACTAGTTCAGGATGGATGGTGCAGGGAATAGCGGATTTTGTAAGGTTGAGAGCTGGTTATTGGCATCATACTTGGGCTAAACCAGGACAGGGAATTAGATGGGATGAAAGTGCAGATGTTACGGCAAGGTTTTTAGATTACTGTAATGATATTCGACATGATTTTGTTGCGAAACTTAACCAGCTGATGGCTGGTGGGTACAGAGATGAGTACTTTACGGCTCTGTTTAAAAAACCAATAGATAAGGTGTGGAACGAGTACAAGATGGCTTATTAAGGATGACTGTCGTGCATTATGTGATGAATAACCTACGAAAAATGTTATAAATAAATCTCAGGGAACATTTATCCATCTGAGTAAATATGTGTTTGTTTTCCTACAGTTTATGATTTACCTCTGCAGAGTAAGGTTTTAAGATGACGGTTAAATAAATGTGAGACAGTGAGCTCAACCGTTGAATACTAATAATCTAACGGATGAGATTTCATTCAAAAAAATAACTGTCAATCTCAAACCACTAGGATTTTTTGGATTTCCAACCGCCCATTATACAAAAACCAACTTTAATCTCAACCGCAAATTAATCTAATCCTACGATTGATATTAAGTCCTTCCGTCTCACTTAAAATCTTTGATTCTCTTGAACTTTAATGTAACACATATATTACTTATGAGATCATATGAGTAGGTTCTAACTCATGGTGAATGGAGTTTTCAGAAAGTTGCCGTAGAATCGGATTGCGTTGAGGTAGGCTACTATTTTTTGGAATTCTCCTCATCGATTCAAGCAAGCTGACAGGTCATTGTTCTCCTGCACAACAGGTCTGGCGAGTTGAGATGCATACTTTGGAACGCTGACGGTTTATACCATCATCAATTTTCCGTATCATAATGTCAATATTGTTAAGGCCTAAAACCAGCTCTTCAAAGTTCAAATGGTGTAATTGCTTCTTTAAGTGTGACCCCTAGAACACACCGCTCCGGCGCTCCCATTTTCGAAATCAATTGTTTTGTTTCAACTCATTTTAATTTAAGAAATGCAATACCTAGTAACTAAAAGATCAAAATGCATCAAGTCATGATTCATCCAAAGGTATTTTGATCAATTAACTTTTATACAACCAAAAATACCCTCCATCACCCTTATTTTCTTCATGGTCGGATTTCGACGTCTCTTTATTATTTTAAACCAGTAAAGCGTTTTAGTGATTCGAATTCGATATTTGGGGCTGGTTCCCCTACTTGGAGGACACCATCCTCTGCACCATCCGTATTCCAACTCATACCAAAAAAGGAAAAACCCACCTCCAAAACAACAACTCAACAATACTGGCACAGCCCCAAAACCCACTACAAATCCAATCGTCCAAAAACACTAATCAAACATAAAGCCCATTTTCCAAATCGATCGAACTGATCGATTCATCATGTTTTCACCTTTTGTAACATAATCTAATAATCAACAAAACATATTTCATAATAAAAATTTGATTTTTTTTCTCAGCTCTCATTTTGTATGACCCTCCTAATCTCTACTGCCACCACCATAGTTACCCTTAATCTCGTTTTCACCACCAACAACAATATCAGCATCTTCATCATCATTGTTTTGTACAATGACTCTGTTCTGATGAATCGACAGATTCGACATCACCTTCTTCACCTCCTCCTTGATCAGCTCTTGCATCACTGTCAGCAACTGCGACCCGAACCCCATCGACTCGAACTTCTTCACCGGGTCGGGTCTGTCCGAGTTCAAGTCCGGTCCGGGTTCAGATCCTTTGCTACAGCCTCAGCTCCGGGTAATGAGAGGGTCAAGTCGGTCAAGGGATCGTCCGACAGCAGTTCTTGCGGCGCTGAGGTCGTTCGAATCACAGCCGGTTCGATTTGGATAATCGTACGGGTCGAAATCGAGTCGCTAACATCCGACCCGGATGGACTTTCGGGACTCAACCCGAGTCCGGATCCGGAAACAGACCCGAATACATTCACAACATTTAAACCGCTAGCAGGTGCAGCTCCAACGCTCTCGGCTCGCTTCAACGGTCGATGCTCGTTACCCAAAACGACGCCGTTCATAGCAGCGAACTTGCGTTTCAGCGTCGAGTTCCAGTGATTCTTAATCGAATTATCGGTCCGACCGTTCAACATCCGAGCAATCGCGGCCCAACGGTTACCAAACCTCGTCTGAGCTCTAACGATGATCTCATCTTCCGCCGCCGTAAACGGCCGATGCTCCACCTCCGGCGACAACTGATTACACCACCTCAACCTACACGACTTGCCTGATCTTCCTGGTATCGATTTACATATCACCGACCAGTTCCTCGCTCCATGCTCCATCACCAATACTCTTAGCTTCTCGTCCTCATCCGGACTCCACGGCCCCTTTATCCTATCCGCCTCCCTCTGCTCCATCTCCGATCCGATCCGACTAGGTTCGACTCGTTCGACACTGGCTCACTTCATCGATCGATGGTCGATCGAGGAGGTTTCGTGAAGAAGGGTTTTGAGAGGAGGGAGGAGTAAAGAGAAGGTTAAAAAGGGGGGAGGGGAGAGAGTAACCGATACAGCCGGTTATCGCGATGAGGCAACTAAGCGATACGTTACCGGTTATACCCTGTAAACCGTTCGCTGAACAGATTACAGCTGTATCTATCGAATTAGATCGAGACACGTGTACGGCATGGAATCACTGATGTAGCCCACCCTGAATGAACTGAACAAAATATCCGTTTTTATTTAGAAAATGTATGCATATTAAATTTATTAACTAACCTACCTTAGTAACGTTCTTCATTAGATACTTTAAGACAATAGTTAATAAAAACAACCTCCATATTTAGATATGAAAGTTTGAAAAGAGAAAATGTCGTCATCTAATCATTAATTTTTGTCAATTCAAAGATTGAAATTAATTTAAAAATAAATTAATAAATTTTAATGATTGAAATTAAATTTAAATCAAATTAATTAAATTTTAAAATTAATGGTTGAATTAAATTTAATTAATTAATTTTCAATTTAGAAGGTTTTAAAGCCAGATCAGAATATCGAGCATTTGTCAGAGACCAAAGGTACGGATTTTCGATACCTCTCTAGCTCTCTATATTGTTTGATATGTAAGTTATTTTTGTATTGTAGAAGGCTTTGACGGACAAATTGATATCTTCATCATATGTAATAGTTTAAATTGAATTATGAAAATGATACTTTTATATTGAATTATGAAAATGAATTCAAATTTGAATAGTTAGATAGTAATTGAGAACTTATACTTAGCTATTTGACTTACAAATGATATCATATCCTTCTTAAAATTTGAGTAAAATGGGGTACCTCAAGCTTGATTTTAACTCGATATTTATAGATAATGTACATTAGATATAATTATAATTATTTGGATAACAACAATTTATAAGAAATCAGTTGGTATAAAATGTTGTAATATTTTATTAAAAAAATAGTTAGTTAGAGCGGGGGTTGGAATTTGGATAATTTGACTTCGCCAGGCTGGTAAGCATTACTTGACGTAACGGGTGTTTGTTTTTGTTGCAATTTAAATAATTATAAAATTCAGTTTCTGTTCAGTTCGGCTTTCCGTTTTTTTCGTATGTGGGTCAAATGTGGACAAGACGACGAACTAGTTGACAGGTGCCAGGCTGTCGGACAAGGTTGGTTTGATGACACTAACTGAATTTCGGTTGGAGGCGGTCGTGGTGGAACGTTTCAATTTTCAGTTATTACACTGCGTCGTTTCTTTTTTGAAATTTAAATTTGGTGGTGGTTTAAATTCGGTTTATACAGTTACGCAGTAATTACGCAATTTGGTTCATGACTCTCGGTAAAGAGCATTTTTGAATTCAAGTCTAGGAAATTGTTTATAATACGTATTGATTAGGTATAAAAATAAGCTGAGTAATTATATAATTAATTGAAACCTCAATAAAAACTTGACTCACTAATCAGTGGCATGATTGGAATATACAAAGTACTTTCCAATGCTCGATGAAACCTGCTAAGCGTAAATAAACATCGAAATCAACTCCTTCGTATTAAACATAGAGTTCATCCCCCACCTTTGAAAACCGATCGAGCCATCGCTGCCGATAACTTAGCCTTTCTGAACTCCTTTTGAACTATGAATATCATACGCTTTGGTTAATTCCCAGCAACCACCTTTAGTTTTTTCCTGAAATTTATATATATACAAGGAGAATTTCAAAGAGGACGATTATATTTTTATAAGACAATTAGACACAATCCGGACCGTTGATTATTTGTACTCCAACGGATGAAATTCAAAGTAGAATAATAGCAAAATCCAATCGCCCCATGTTTTTCGCATATTCAACTGCCCATTTTTCTTCCTGTGTACACTATAGAGGGGTTGTATACCACTATTTTACTAAAAAACTTGTCTCTCCTAAATATATAGAGAGATTGAATCATGTGTATACATCTATTTTGATGAACTTGTAACCTCTATTTTGCATTTGTTGATTGTATTTTATCTATGGTTGAGATTACACCACGTCAATACGTTAAGTCATTGCATTTGCACATGCATGCCATGTACAAAATATGTGCAATTCACATGTCTCATTAATGTGTTGACACAATCTGTTGAATTCATAAAAAATAGTGTTTGCTAGTCCACCAAAAAAATGGATCCACATGATACAATCTATAAATATATTAGTAGAAAAGTAAGATGAAGTGAACCTAAAAACTTACTCTCCACGTCTACTTGATGCTAATTGTAATACCATAAGAATAAAAGGCGGTAAAACTAAGAAGTCTGTCAACAGGGTGATCCCTTTTTGAATAGCAAGTTCTTATGTTTTTATTTGACAATGAAAACCGAATAAAGGCAGTACCATTTTCGAACAATCTGAAATGGTCTCAGTCTGGAGATTTGTAATACCACATTGGATAACAAAGGAATAATTTTGACCTATCAATGCAGCTTCAACTAAAATTATATATTGATGTTCTAGAAAATCGAAGGAATAGAGTTTTTACCAGCAACTACGAGCTTGTGACCTGAACATTATTGGAAGATCTTTGCTTGCTTGACTTTTCCAATGGCAGTAATTGGTGGGCTTCAATTGGAGGATGTATGTGCCTGGTCATTCTTTATCTGCCACTCAACTGAAAGAAATAAAATGAGACAATTTAGACTTATATCAGATACAAAGTGTTTCAATCTAGTCTTATTAGTAGGAACTATGAAAGTAAACATACAAAGTCATGCAACTTCAATCCACTAACACGAGCAAATTATGTACATAATTTAAAGTATCATCTTTTTGACAACCGTTGTCAATCACTTTCGTAGTCTTCGTCATCCCCAAACGAGAATACAGAGGCATCCGCAGCCATTGCCTTGAACTCACTGACTTCTGTGTTGCTGGATATGCTAGTTTCTGCCTCAGTAGAAGCTTGGGTTTTTTGCTCACTGGGTTGCTTAGGGTCTGCTATGGAGACCTGCTCTGTTTTCTGTGTCACTGTTGCAATCGACTCGGATGGCTTATTATCCGAGCCGGTGTAGTGGTTTCAGTAGTGGTGGGAGATGATTTATTTATACTTCCTTTTGTAGAAGCTTCGTCATCTGAAAACACTTCATCTCTTTCACTGTTTACTGAGACTTTTGTCGTCATTGCAGTGTCCTGAGACGGACTGCTGGCTGTTGAGCTTTCGTCTGGTTTGTCCACAGCTGGTTTTGCAGTGGGAGTAGCTGTTGCAGGTGTCGGGTTTTCAAAGTCAACCAAGACAACTTCAACTTGAAATCCAGGAGATGGGAGTTTTCTCTGTTATAATAAATATGATAAGCGCATTTCTCATCCCACAAATATATCAGACTTTATAAATACGTGAAAAATATATGTCATCATATAGTTTAAGAAGCTTGTTCACCTTGTCGAATCCGTCAAGGTCAACCGTGTTCAGGATTTTCCTGTTTTCCATCATAGTTGTGTTTAACCAACTGAAAAAGGTAGATATTGAATTTCAGTAGTTATCCTGCCAAAACAAATCAGGGAATGATGCAACTTGAGAAGACAGAACAAACCAGTAGAAATCTCCTTGGCGATCATGAAAATGAACTTTGAAATCACCAGCCAACTCTGCCAATCCAGGCTCTCCAGGAAGTGCAAATACCATGATGCCTTTTTTTGGAGCAGTAAACCAAAACTCGTCAGGCTGCAAAGATAGAAATTGCTTACTCAGATTATTTCTAGACATTAAGTTCTTACTGGCACGACCATCAACGAACTAAAACTAATCAAGCGTATAGCGTACCGACATATCCTTGGTTCTTGGATGTTGCTTTGTAGAAAACAGCACACCTGTAAATGAGAAAGACTTAGTAGGTGAAACAAGATGTTTGCTACATAAGTCTCAAACAACGAGCTGGATGTTATGTTACCGTTGAAATCAGAAACAGTAATGTTAGGCCTGACCCAATATGGGCACTTGTGAAGGCGAAAGCCTCGGAGCATGCACCTGATTTACATGCAGTATAAGCTTACAGAATGTATGATATCAATATAGGTAACAAATGATGCATCTTTACATACCTTCGACCAGGCTGGACCTCTCCGTTGAAGTAAGTCAAAGTTCGTTCAAAATACTTGACATATCTCTGGACGTAGTAATGCATATTTAGTGGCAATAAAAATTAAACATGAATATCAAATGATAAAAAATCTCAAAGGTCATAATACTAATACTTACAATTTGACTCGGCAGGACAAGACCTTTTCCATCTACACATCTTTTCTGGTTATAGTAATCAATGGACTCCTCGGCGGTTGGGAAAAACTGCAATAACAGTGCAATATCTATTTCTGATAACATTGACCAGTTGCACGAAGTATCCACTTGAATTTTTACTAATGTTCATAGCATACTGAAATTTGAAAGACATACTTTTAAGTATAAGAGTAAGCTTGAAATCATCAACCCCGTCCTAGCTATCCCAGCCTTGCAATGCACAACAACCACATTTTCAATGTCTTCTTTCAACCATGCATAGGCACTTTGACAAAAGGATGATATGAGCTGAATTGGTGGACAATTATGGTCATCGAACGGAAAACTCGCCACCTACCATCAATCATGCATATTACAGGAAATTTTAGAGAGCCTTATCAATGTTTATATGTATCCATTCAACGAGGAATGAAGTAACTATTAAGCGAAAGACAAACGCAATAAATTAGCTAAAGAGATGATACCACACCTTCCCTTCAAACAACGATGCATCATAGAGCCTCTCTGAGCAAAGATTATACACTTTGTATTTTCCCTAAAAAATGATTCATTATGTCAGAACTGGGAAAAGGAAAGGGAGCGTAAGCAACATAACTGGAAACAATCTCAACATGCAATGTCAAGCTACTGTCAGCCCAGCAATTATCCAACTACAAAACAGTTATCATGAGTCATGTCCATTTGCCAATGAATGATACGGCTAATTCCATAAGTGTCTCATTAGGAGGTAGTAGCATTTTAAACATCAATTCTATACCTTATGATGAGTTTCAAAAAAGCTAATCACTTCTTCCATGTGATTCCTATATAAACCCTGCAAAAAAATCCAAGTATAAGTACCCGTCTTCGTACACCTTGCTTGCCATGATCTGTTTAGAAATCCATGTTATTATACCTCAACATAACCAAAGAAACCTGAGCTCATGTCACCAGCAGGAAATCCCATGGCAATGATATTCTCGGTAATGTATGTCATATCCAAATCATAGCCTCCTTCCTGCACAAAAGATTTGCAAGCCCATGAAAATATGGCATGCAACAAATATTGCTGGAAACAGTAAATAAAAACTAACCCTAGCCATGAAACTGATCGCTCATTTGTGATAAATTTGAGTTATTGAAACTGATGAGTGATAATGCTAGGTATCGGCATGTGTAGAATCGTCTCATGCTGACTAATAACATTGCTTGCTTTAACCGAGAACTAAAACTCAGAACCTCAGGTATAAAGTTTAACATGGGAGAAAGCATTGTGTGATCTTTTTTGACATGCCATATACAAATTGAGATAAAGCTTAAGAACAAAGTACCTGATATCTTCTTTTATTTTGCGAAACAACATGTCGAGCCTTGACTTGCACAGCCCTTACAGCACTTTTAGAAGAGTCAACCAACCCTTTTGCAAGGTTTCCAATAAGTCCAGGCTGTGGTGATGTTGGAGTCGTTTCACTTGTACTTTCTGCAGTAGTAGGAGTATTTGGTGACAATCGTAGCCCAATCCCACTTGTAAAGCGAGCGAAAGTTGAGGTTCCAGCTTCACCAGTGGGTGAATCATCTTTTGCCATTGACAGAGTTTGGGGAATCTTTAAGCTCTTAGCCCAAGTGGAGATTCCAGATACAGAGAATTTAGATGCTGGGGCATCTTGAGTTGGGTTATGCGGCTCCGATCCCACAGGTACATGGACCGACGAATTTGGAGTATCAGTAGCTTTGGCAGGAGGTGGGCTACCCGACGCCAGTGTACTCGGCTCCATCTGTCGATCAGAAGGTTGTAAACAAAAAAAAAACCCCATTGTCAAAGAATCAAATCACGACTAAACTATCCACTGCTCCAATTTCACACTGGCGCTCACTGTCTAAATATACAAATCTCATAATTTAACTACTAAAACTGCTGGAAGAAATGGTATCACCTAAAATAACTCTTTTCGAAAATGCACTAAAACATACATCCAAATTCCAATCAGACGGTCAGCTCATGCACTCAACAGCTTCAGACAAAATTTCTAAACCCCAAACTAGTCATCAGTCATCACCTTAACAATTCCAATCAAATTACAGTCTCAAGAATCAAACAATTAAGGCTATAGCAGTGTACAAATCCAGAAAATGAAAACCCTAGAACAACAGAAACATGCTGGCTTCGTCGAAATAGGACGCAAATCAATTGATCAATCGCTAAATTCGAAGACTTCAGATCTGAAAAAAAACAGAGATAAGAATCTTACAGAGGTATGAGGCGAAGGCGTTGACAAGCTTCGGCTTTAGGGCTTATGTTGACGAAGATTAGTTACCGACTGCTCGCGGGGATTTGTTGGCGTTGCTCGTCGTCGATTGACCAGATCTTATTGGGGCTGGATTGTATTTATCAAAACTAGGATACCGAATAGGAATATATGTGAAGTATTGGGATTGATTTACAATAAGTTAAACTTCAAGAACAAGTCGTTGAGAACACTGCGTTTAAATATTTGTAGAGAACGGCCATTATTGAACGACACCGTTTCGGAGCAGGAATGCCAAGAAAGCACCAATGCACCATTGCGAGGTTTAGGAGACAAACTGATCGGAAGGAGTGGACGAGTGACGATGCCGGTTGGCGGCGGCTGGAGGTGGTACCTTAAGCTGGTAACGGAGATGACGCAATTCTGGTGAGTCGTTTGTTGTTTTATTGAAAATTGAAACAACGCTGTTGTATTAGGTCTTGGATTTACTAATGAAAATTAGGGTTTTAAGTTGAACTGAAATTCAACGAATGTATTCTTTTTATGCTGATGAAATTTTGGCGATGCAGAAAATGATTGTTTTTCTCTTTCTGATGAATTTTCTGTTATTACGACATTGGAATTAAGGGTCTGAGTGTATTAGGGTTCGTGCAATGCTTTGTGCTTCAGAGCTGAGTAAGTAACCCAATTAGACCCATCGCCTCTGTCATTTTTCCTGGATTTCTTTTTTTCTGGAGGATTGTTTCTAGAGTATGTTCTTGTCCTCCTGCAAGGAATAACACTGTAATGAGGCATAAATGGACAAAACCTCGGCTTAAGGAAGAAAAGAGTGCACTCCTTCAAGCTCCTCTGACCCGGCTGATCGAATATGCAGTTCATTCTAACATCAAGAGTTCCTTTTTTGATCATCTTCTTGCACTTTGGCCCGGCTAAGGTGAAGTAGTTTTCAGAGAGCGACAAGTTGGTTAACGATGGGAGTGTGCATAATGATTCGGGTATCTGTCCGAATAGCAAGTTTCCTGCAAAGTTAAGTATTTCAACTTTTTGCAAACAGCTGAGAGAGCAGGGGAGTGGACCTGTGATGAGGTTGTTTCCGGCATCTATGACTGTGGCTTCTTTTAAGTTTCCTAGCTCAACGGGTATGCAACCTGTTAGCATGTTGTTAAGGAAAAGGACTTCTGTTAATGTTGTGGATAAATGCCCGATGCTACGTGGAATGGACCCGTGAATCTGTTGTTTGCTAAGGTTAAGAAATACGCTGGGAGTGAGCCTAAATTGGTTGGTAATTTTTGAATGAAATTGTTGTTGTTGATGAACAATGCGTCTAAACTAAGGTTGAAGATTTGAGTAGGTAGTGCTCCGGTGAAGGAGTTGTATCTTATGTCGAGGAACGTTAAGGTTGGAATTTGAAGAATGGCTGATGGAAAAGGGCCGGAGAATTTGTTGTTGCTGATATCGATTCATACAGGTACTGTAAGGACGCGATCGTGGGGCTGATTAAACCGGAGAAGTTATTGCTGTTGGCGTGGAAGATAGCTAGATCAGGGAGTTGGTTGATGAAGTTGTCTAGAGAAGGAGCTGAAAGGCCAAAGCCGTTGAAGTCCACGCCCGCTACAGTCGTGGCTGTGAGATTGTCAGGTGGATTGTCACAGACAAAACCGGTGTAAGAACATATGTTAGGTCCTGTCCAGGAGTTCGTAATGTTTAGAGGGTCTGAAGTAATTGTGGCTTTAAAGCGTTGGATAACCGAGAAGGCTGCCTCAAGTTTCTGATCCAAAAAGGTTGGGGTGGCATATGGGGATGGAGATGGTGATGGTATGCTGGCACATTCACTGTAGTTTGAAGGAGGCTCTGGTGCCTGCGAGCAGTCGTCAGTTTGGCATTGTTGTGATGAAGAAGGATCCAATTGTTGGAAGAGGATGAGGGTTGTGATGAAGATGAAATGGGTAGAAAGAGTTGTCATTGTTCTGGCGTTTGACCTCTAATGTTGGTGTTTAAAAAAGCTTGTTAGATTGGTGCCAAGTAGTGGGTTTGGCAACTTGTGGGATGTGGAATCATTAAGGTCTACTAGGAGTGCATTAAGGGAAGACAAGAGTGCTCTAAAGCCACCTTGCATACTTATGACACTCCCAAAGTTGACAAAGTGAAAAGCTCTTCACACTTATTGCATTTATAGTGATGACTGATGAGTTTAAAGACTACACATCATGAAAACGCTTCATAAGTACACTAGGATACCATATACAGCAGCATAGCTTAGAAGGTTAATGCGTCTTCTGAGGTGAAAGGTAGTCATATGAAGTAAGGGCTGAAGGACTTGGAGCTGGGGATGTTGATTGATATTCTGAAAGCTCCATCTCCGATGGATTTGATGCATAGGGCTGGTTGCAGGGAATATAGAAGAATGATTTTGGATCAGGGCAGGGAGGCATTTTGGAGTTGAAGAAGCTGAAGCAGTCAGTTTTTGATCTTTGGTTTGGGAGGTCTAAGATGCAGTTCATTTTGACGTCAAGGATGTTCTTGGATATCAACTTCCTGCATTCAGCTCCAACTTCTGTGTAATAGTTGTAGGAGAGCGATAAGTTCCTTAAATTAGGTAATGTGCATAATGAGTCAGGAATGCGGCCAGAGAATTGGTTCCTAGCCAATACAAGAATCTCCATTTTTGACAAACACCCAAATGACCATGGGATCGGCCCTCGTAACTGGTTGAAACTGACATCGAAAATTCTGGCTATATTTAGCAACCCGATTTGGTAAGGTAGACACCCAGAGAGCTGGTTGTTTAGAAACAGCACTTCGCTAAGTGTTTTTGCTGCCTTGCCGATGGAGCTGGGGATTAAACCTGTGAACTTATTGTTGGCATAAGTCTGATACAGTGCAGGGGAATCTCCAAGGTTGTCCGGAAGCGTCTGGGCAAAATTGTTGTTGTTGATGAAGAGCACAAGTGGACTCAGGTTGAAGAGTTCAGGAGGAACTGCACCCGAAAATTCGTTGAACCTGAGGTCCAGGAAAAGCAACTCTTTGGCTCCAAGAACTTCCTTTGGGAACTGACAATGGAACTTGTTGTTGCTCAGATCCAGCTCATATAAGTATTTAAGGTTCGCTATTCCTTGCGGGACTCTTCCTGTAAAGAAGTTGGTATTTATATGGATGATGGCGAGATCTACCAGGCGATCAAGGAACCCATCTAAATTGAGCTTAGAGCCGGCAAGTTTAAAGCCATTGAAGTCTACACCAGCAATAGCTCTTACTTTAAATTCAGGAGGGTGCCAATCACAGATAAAGCCTTTGTAAGTGTCACATACGTCGTAACCATTCCATGTATCAGTGACATTAAGAGGATCGTGTTCAATCCTGTTCTTAAATGACTGGATTATAGGGTAGTCACGCTTGATCTTGGAGTTCTCAAATGGGTAGTATGGTGATTGTGGCTTCCGTTGAGGCGGTGGCCTTATGGGTGGAAGAGGTGGGCTTTTCACTGGTGTCGGTCGTGCAGGTTCCAAATGCGGTGGGGGTTCAGGTGGAGGACACAAGGGCTCAGGAGGTGGTGGGGGACACAAGGGCTCAGGAGGTGGTGGAGGAGGACAGTCTGGATCATCAGGGTCAGGAGAAGGCACAGGAATAATTCCACCACCGCCGCCTATTATAATCTCGATTGCAACAACATGTTTCTGCAAACAAAAGAAGTAGCACAGTATGAGAAAACACAACACATTGCTAGGATGCATTGAAGACAAGACCATCACTATCTTTTCCGAATGCAAGACTACCTCCTTGTTCCTAACTGAACAGCGGAGGCTGATGATGGTTTTTATAAGACAACGGACTTCGTTAAGTCAATGAAAAGAGTTGAGAGTCACGAGCATAAAGATGCACAAATAGATCAAAGAGTTGATAAGCAATGGTAGGCTGTTGTCTCTCGTTTTCACAGGGTCACATTCCCTTAGCCTATTCTGTTTTGTCATTTAGATGATGAGAAATGCTGTATCAGTGTTCCCAAGCATTTTCTCCCTAACTGACCCCAACCCAAATCCCCTGCTAGTAGAACTTGTCATGTGTAAGACCTTTCTGCTAAATTCATCAAAAAAGTAATTGCCTTTTTCTTACGTTTGGTGTTGTGTTGGAGCATTTAGCAAAACTCTTAAATGATCCTCTCCAAATCAGATATTAAGTATGATCTGAAATTTTTTTCAGGGTGTTAAGGGGGGTGACTCAAAACACGCGACTTGTCCTGATTCAGGTTTTAACTGAAGTAGCCGATAAGGAAGTTGGATATTGCTGAGCCAAGAACCAAACTGGAAACCAAAGGTAATCTGAAAGATTTAATCAATGTTGCACTTGTCGTTAATAACTTAACTGATTTGTTAATGTTGAAAAAGGAGAAGAGCCATGTTTATTGGCTTCATCTCAAACCCCTGACTAAACAATTGATGGAATTTTTTGAACCAAGAAATTTAAAGGAAAAGTTCCGAAAAGAAAAAGAGTGTCAATTATTGTATATAGCTCTACAGTGTTATGAAACCATTGTTTTTGCAACTTTCTAGTTGTCTTTGACATAAAAAGGGGAAAGGACAGTAGGCACCTAATGACATACAGATTATTTAGTAAAAATCCCAAGTGATACGAGTACCGGGGCCGTATTCATGTCAATGTTATTTCATTTAAATTCTAATGCACAAGTCCTCTTTGTTCAGGTCTACTGATGCTGAATCTACATTACCACCTGCAGAAATGGTAAAGGGGGAGAGCATGTTCATGTCATCATCACTTTGTGATTGTGTAAAAGATGAATATCCAGAGCCCACCACAGTGTTAAATCATAAGGCATGAGAGGAGATGAATGGATGAAACAAAGTGTTTTTTAAAAGATTGTAGCAAGTTGGAGACAAAAGCCAAATGTGATATGAAAAGATAATGCTGTTGGGTGATTGAATTACACATGTGACCTATCGAAGAACCTAGTCTTGTAGGAACTTGAGGAATTTTACATATAGATACAGGATTGATTTTGTAAATAACTTTAACTGCTAACGATAAGCTTCTATTTCAATGAGTTGAGATTTAGAGGGACATCAAATTTTGTGAGATAAGGACATAATTTAGGTCGTTGATTTGATTAAATTGACGATTAAAGATTAGGGATGAACGATTATAATATCAACTGTTAGATTGATAAAAATCAACGTCTACCTTCCGTTTTACTAAAAGATATATCGACTTACTAAAAATGTGTGCCCTTCTATAACATTTCACCTCTTTCAATAATAAATAAGGTAATGGCGAACGGATTTCTACTACGAAATGAGTACAACTAGATATTCAATTTGTTATTATTACTTTTTGATTCTTATCCTCGTATGTAATTGTTTTCATTAAGTTATAAGATTTAAGAGTTTTCCATTTTGATTATGTAAAATGGGATGAACTAACAGTAAAAACCCATATATTTTTATGATCCGTTTGGTCGCATGAAAAAATGTTTGAAAAAGAAAATTTGATGGAAAATTTAAAGAAAATATTTGGATCTGTTTGATTGAATTATGAAAAATGAAAAAATAACAAAAGAAACAATATAAACTTTTCATCTCAATTTTCCAAGGAAAATTACTTTCCTTTAATTTTTTTCCACTACTTTTTCCGCATCCAAACAGAGGGTTAAAGAAAGATGAAAAAGAAAAAGCCTCCCCTTCACGTCTACAAAATAAAAATAAGGAAAAGGTTAATTTGAGAAATAACAAAAATTACTTGACTATAATGTCCTCGATATGCAAGGAATCGTTTTTAGAACCTCGATAAACCTGTCCATTGAGCATTCTCAACTGAATACTACCACCTTCATAACCATGCGGAGAACTGTCAGAATGGCAGCACAACACATGTGTCTATCGTCTAATGTCATATAACATGAGCCTAATGAAAATTTTCAGCAAAGCCAAAATAAAATAGCCACTACACTAACAAAATTTGTCAGCGACCAGTAATTTGTTTGTGGAAAGAAACATCAGTTCCAGCTTACGCAAATGCAGCACTGAAGTTTCTTCATTTTACATCTACCATGTCCTGTGACATCAATTACTGTAGTCTAACTTCATTCTTTGATAGAGCAAAACAATTCAATCTTGAGAAAATACCAAGATACTCGAACTATAACTACTTTATGTTCCTCAGTCAGAGGGTTTAAAAAATCCATTGAAGTATATAATTCAGAGAGCCTTAATCAGCATGATCAGAACCTCCGCAACAGAGAAAAGCTACATTGTCATAACAACTGTAAAAGGCTAAGTGTCGAAACTGTCTAAATACCATAAGAACATTCATCAAAACCAGTTTCAAAAATGCATAAAACAACTCAAAATTCAGAAAACAAAATCAAAAACTAACTCTTCAACGGTAAGACTTCTGAAATCTCGCACGAGCACCACGTCCACCAAACTTCTTAGGCTCACATCTTCTCGGATCAGCCACGAGCAAAGTCCTATCATACCTAACAAGCACATCCTTAATCTCCTTCTTCGTCTGCTCATCAACATACTTCTGATAAAACGCTACAAGCGCTTTAGCAATACTCTGCCTTATAGCATAAATCTGCGAAGTGTGTCCTCCGCCTTTGACGCGGATCCGCATATCAACGCCGGCAAAGCGATGGCGGCCAAGGAGTAGGATCGGTTCGTATGCTTTGAAACGAAGGATTTCTGGCTCCACTAACTCGATTGGACAGCCGTTGATTTTGATCAAGCCACGGCCTTTTTTGCAATGTGTGACGGCGACGGCGGTTTTCTTTCGGCCGAAACATTGAACGGATTGAGTCGCTGGTGCCGACATTGTTGCGAGTTCAGTCGCGGAAGCTGAGAAGTGGAAACCCTACACGGTGATGGAGCTGGTTTACGATTTTTTGGATATCTTAATGGGCCGGTTAGGATTGGGCCATTTCCTGTTTGGCTTTGAAATGAAAAATAACAGGCCGGGTCGATTAATCGGGTATGTAGATTGCAAAGAATAAACGTGAATTAGTCAATTAGATATGTGTCACATTTACATGATTTTTATCGGATATATTACATTATTTCGTCATTGATTAAAAAATAAAAATTTAAATGCATAGAATG
The DNA here is from genome assembly GCA_006409495.1 of Sedum album. Taxonomy (NCBI): domain Eukaryota; kingdom Viridiplantae; phylum Streptophyta; class Magnoliopsida; order Saxifragales; family Crassulaceae; genus Sedum; species Sedum album. Next base: position 12,293 of record QZGG01000608.1, on the reverse strand, counting down.
TTATTAATCAAGACAAACGGTTTATTTATGTAAAACAAAAGGATACAAATGTAGTCGTTGACTTGATTAATCAGATGGTTAAGGTTAAGTTAAAGTTGGTATTTAATTGGACGGTTAGATTTGTAAAATACATAGGCGGTTTAATTTGATAGTTTATTATTATTAAATATCATCCGTTGGATTATTAGTTATCAACAGTGAAAATGATGTCTCACCTTCTTACTAAAAATACATATTTTTTGAACTTTACTTTCGTACAGTTGGATTTAATAGGTTTTATTTAAATTTCGGGTGTTGTATTATTCGTAATTAAAGATAGAGTATGTCTGACCTTCTTACAAAATATAAAGTGTTATACATGAACTTTTCCCTCTTTAGTTTGAGTCACATTTTGAAAAGTTAACCATCATGAGTTAGATTTACATGATTTAATGATTTTTTGCAGTAGTGTAGAAAAAAAACATAATCATTTATGGTGATTAACTTAGTGACTGAGATTATTGTTAACATTTTTTATTCGTAATATTATATTTTTAATAAATATTTTATTGCACTTTCTTGCAAAACACATATCCGTAAACTTTTAACCAACCGGTTAAAATTGAATCCTTTGAAAAAATTCATTTTGTACCAAAAGATGTCATTTAAAAATAATTTGGATCACATAGTAAAGTTCAAGAGCGACATTTATGTATATGTGAATCGTGAGACACAATCACAACCGTTGATTATTAATAATCTAACGAATGAGATTCTGTTTTAAATAAACCGTCAAACCAAACCCAATCTTCAGGTTTTTTGCAAATCCAACCATTCATTTAATAAAAATTAATTTTAATCTCAATCGTTGAATTATCATAATCAACGGCTAAAATTAAGTCTTTCAGTCTCACATTTACTTAATGTTTCTTTGAAAACTCAACTCTTGGATCTCAATCAAGGTTCAAACCTGTGATAAATTCAAAAAATCATCCAAGTATATGGACACTGCTACGCGTTTACACCACATTATCTTCTATTTTTCAGAGTTCGCGAAAACAGTACAAAGAAAATGATTAAAATATTTTTAAAGACAATAAACATAACAGAAAGAATATATGACACAATAACAATGATTATTACATTCTCTCACAAAGCGGTGCGCGGTTACAAACTTATATATCGTCCTCTCATGCGAATTTGCTTGCCTTGCTTTCAGCAATTTTTCTTTAACATTCACCGGATTTGGAATTCCATTCAAATTAACAAATTATGATACTCCAATTTGTTTGGTTTACACTTTCTAATTTGAATTACTGAAAATATAAAACAACATATTCAAAGTATGAGTAAAGTTCAAGAGAAACAAAGAGATGAAACGGAAGGACTTAATATCAAACGTTGGATTAGATTAGTATGCGGTTGAGATTAAAGTTGGTTTTTATAAAATGGACGGTTGAATTTGCAAAAAAAATCTCAGCAGTTGAGATTGACGGTTATTTTTTTGAATAAAATCTTAGCCGTTGTATTATTAGTATTCAACGATTGAGATCATGTATCACTGTCTCACATTTATTTATGCGTCCTCTTAAAACCTTACTCTTCAAAATATAACATCAATCTATGTCACATGTTTTATACACTATGTATTAATTACCAAAAAGAAATATAAATTTCATTTTTCATTTTTTGTGTTTCCAAATTGAAATGTAATCCTTTTAAAAAAATTGTTTAAAATTTAGGTTGTTTTGCTAATTTTACATTTATCATTATTTATTTTATTTTGCGTGATTAGGCATGATATTAATCTAGAAAGTAGTTGAAGTAAAGTTTTGAATATGTTCCTCATTTTTTTCTCAATCAGGCAACTGCTTTGCCTGAAAGATACCCAGTGGAGGAGATATACAAGGCGGCCGGGTCTGAGATGTTGAGATGGAACTCTTCTTAATGTTTCAGACATGTTCTGGAAATGTAGAAGAAGAAAAAATTGAAGTCTTTGAATTATTTTGTCTAGCTTCCCTGTTTGTACACATTGTCATATGCACCATATTCTTGTTTCATTTATAATTAACGTCTCATCTGTTGGATTATTTTGTGTTTTTTCATCAATTTTATGTGTCCAATTTGGAGGAATGAGATCCTATGCTGCGAATAGCACTATGCAGCGGATCCAAAATACGGAGTTTAAGTGTGAAACTACATAGTTCAAGTATAAAACTACGTGGTATCCAATACGCTGCATAGTGTCCGAACCCCATTTTGGACCTTAATTTATGCATTAAGTTTGAGATGAGTGATGACAGCAACAGTTGACCGTGGTCAACTCATTGCCTACAGTTACTTCTGGCCAACAGATGTCTGGAATCTTGTATCATATATTTAATAGTAACTGTGAATCAACATGTTTAAGGAAATTTCTACGGACATGGCATTTCAAACCCTAGCTGTTGTAAAACTGAGAATGTTACAAAAAAGGATGGATGATCTTGAAAATCCAGCAGCCTATAGCTTCCATTAGTTATGCTCTTCAATTCAATTCCTACTTTCCTGGCACCCCCAAATGCATATAATTAATATGTTTACACGTCGTATCGTCCAAAAATTATATGCAAAATTCAAAATGACAAAAATGTCGAAGTGGTTAAAGTTAACAAACCTTGAGCTAGATTAGTATTAGCAAAGTCCACCGCTGCCGGAGCTCCGCCTCCGTTGCTTCTCTGATTCATCATAACAATGCGAGTCAGAAGAATTTTTAGAGATTCATTTATATTTTATATTTTGCATTGAATTTTTAAGATATTACCTTGTAGAAGTCGACAGCGATGTAATTTGGCCACCGGTTTCGGGAGGCTTGGTGACAAGTGTTTAACATTTTCATCAAATCATCAGAGTTGTGTTTGCAAGCTGTGATCATGTTAGGAGCGGTAGGGAAGAAGTTCATCACAACTAAGGACGCCAACGGTGAGTCCATTGGCATCGACTCTCCGCGCTTGGGACATGAGCCTTCCTTCATTCCTTTATCTCCATCTGCATTATTTTCACAAAATCAGAATCTCATTTTGTATACTTTTTCACATTAAACTTCAACCCTTCGCCGTCAGCTTCGAAACTTCTTAAAAGAATATTTCGAGAAGCTTAAAAGTCTTTTTTATGAGTATGGATAAGAAACTGATTGATCAAAGGCTTACATTGATTTTCAACAGTGTATTTATACTGAAATGCAATTCCTTCTGTTGCTTCCTTCTCACGTTTCGACGTAAATACCACAAGCCGTTGATTCTTATCAATCATGTCTTGAACTGTTGGCCAGTCTCCGCCTTTCTGAGGCATCCGAGACACAGGGAACCAGAATTTCCTCAAGCCAGCCGCATTGAACAAATCATTTAACGCATTCGGTGTATTAACATAATCCTCGATGAAAATAGTTATGATCTCCGTAGGACTTCCTTCAAGAAACGCTCTTACCTCATCCAAGACATCTCTAGCAAGTTTCTGCAAGTCTTTACGTATGAGTTGTATGAAAATGTCGAGCATATTCTTAATTTCGGTAAGTTAAGGAACTTACGAATGCGGTGAAGCCATGGCACTTGCCATTGAAAGAATGGCATAACCTGATGTCTCTCTTGTATTCGTACATATCGAGCATTAGTCCTCTTACACCGTTCTGCATGAAAAATATTATTTCCGAGTTTTTCGAAATACCCGAAATTTTATATCTGAATTCTATTTAAAAACTGGACTGATACTAATAGTATGCACATAGCTACGTACTCTGAGTTGATCAGTGATGGAGTCAGCCTGGTTTGGAGGAGCCAACTTGAATCCAAGCTTAGCGTACGAGTTATGCGTCGTTAGCCATGAGTATCTGTTGAACGGCAGCCCCTTGTTCTGCATTGCAAATTCCACACAACCCCATCATCAAAAAACACAACCGAATAAACAAGAATTTAGGAAACTTACTGTTTGGATGGGGCTGAGAGGCATGACACGGGTGCACCTAGGCCGCCAGCCGCCCGCTGCGATGCAGGTCTCACAGTGCAGGCCATCCCTGCATTGTTTTTTAAATATGCATGTTTTTCCTTCCCCCTAATTATTCATTTTCCCAACATTTTGTCAAATATACTGAAACAATTGTCAAATGTAAAACTCATGTTTAACTAATTCGATCGACTGACAATAAAACCTTTCGTGCGGAAGAAACCCAGATGAGACTGAACAGAACTACAGAAATGAGGAGAATCCTGATGGCCATTTATGTAACAGAAGTCATAAACTGGAGTTCAGATGTTGCTGTTTTAAAGGTTCAATGTTTCAAAAGTGAACTTATGTTGATTTCTTGCATTTAAATACTCATTGTGTTACGGAAATGAAATTGATTTTTAATTAATAGTTATTGGAAATTGGATATGGAAATGAGAAACTTGAATTGAATGATCAAAGTAAAATGCAGTTTGAGTGTATGATGCTTAAATTCAATCACTTATTTGAATATTACTGAAATTTAGAGAAAGTGCTTAAATGTTACTTTCTTGAAAATGTTTTTTTTGTTTTACTTGCCATTTCGTGTAATAATTTTTTTTAAAACATGTTTAAATGCAAAGCACTCCCTCACAAAAACAAAACCCCAATTTATAAAAGAGGATTAAGTGGAGAAGGGTTCTATGAGGATAATTTAATATACGTACGACACGAGGACATCATCTTGTTCGTTTTAATGGACGAGATTAAAAGTAAAAACTCACTAATCTCAACCACCTCCGTGTTTTGCGCACAGTTATCCCCTAATTAAATCAAAACTCAAATTTAATCGTAACCTTTGAATTAATCAAAATCAAGGGTTAAGATCACGTCTCACAAAATCTCTTCATCTCTCTAGATCTTAACTCATGTAGGCATTAAAATTTTAAATGCTAAAATAAAATGAATTATGATTATTATGAATTAATAACAAATTTTGATTCAATTAAATTATTTTGGATCGGTCCAATAAATAGAATGGATTGTTGGGCTTAAAAGGGGTTGTTTACAAGTCAAACCCACATCTCTAAAGCAACTCAAAGAACTCAAGCGCTTACGTCATTATGTGAGACTCAAGTCATCACGAAACTACACTACAAACAAGTTGCTTACGAGCAAACCCTGGAAAAATAGCCTAGCTGCAAGCAATCATCAAGTATACAAATTGTATCGCCTGCTAAAGCTATTCAAATGCTGAAGTGAGAATAAAGTCATCGCGACCCTCACTTACGCAACATAAAAGTTGTTTATGCGTGTCACTCAAGTGAACAGTGCGAGTGCTATAAAGGATGTAAAGCAACTCTTCACAACAATCATCTCCCTCCAAGCAGTCAACAAGCATACTAAAATCGTGTCGCCTTCTAAAGGAATTACAACAACATTCAAGAGAGATTAAGTCATTATGACCCTCTCAAGAAGAGAATAAGTTTGGTTACGTGTGAGATACGCAAAGTATATGTCATGTACGCACACTTCTATAGTGGACAACATTGTCGTCAGTATGATCCGAGTGGAATTAGAGGAAGAACAGAAATTGTACACAAATTTTTTTGAAATCAATAAAATAAATCATTTGTTCCTTATTTTGTATTTGTACGAAATATTACACTTACACACGGATTTGAGTTGCTCGGTTGCGTTGCATATGTCGCTGTTATCCATTTCTAAAATATATTCTAGTTTGAAATTCCACTTACAAAACTAAATTGCTTCATAAAATGTTACTCAAACTAATCTAATTTACTATTCAATCTCATTTTTCATATTCCTATTTCATTTATTGTAATTTATTATATATTCTTTAGTATAATATGAGTTTAAAATAATATAAATTCATTAATTTTAGATTTTAAAAAAATTTATTAAAAAATTATTAATTAAAAAATTATTTATGAATTGTCAAATCTAATACAAATCTTATCTAACGTTTTTTAAAATAAAGAACCCACCAGAATGAATTGTGTTTTCAGTGTAAGCTTCAGTAAATAATGCATTGGGCTGTCCAATTAAACATAAAGACTCTGCAAACTTTTCGACTATTTTTTTCTAAACTCTTTAGTCTAGTCATATGATAATAAAAATTATTGCTTCATTTGAAATATCTATATATAGAGACTCTTAGAGTAGAAAGAAAATCATAGCATGGTAAAGGATCATTAATTCAACATTGTTTCGATTCTAAATATTTATACGTAACCACTAATCTTCTAACTTATAAGCATCCCCAACCCAATTATGCAAACACGCTTGTTAGGTAAAAAATCTCACGTGTCACACAAAATGGAGAATCATATACACAACTTCATCTCCAACGCGGCCCTCTAGTTATGTAAAATTATATAGAAGTTCTATTTCAATCTCCAAATCTACAAGTCTCCTTCTCGTTCGCTATTTCCTTCCCGTTGCAATTCACTTCATCCCCTTCCTTTGCAATCATTTTCAAAACAGAAAATCGTGACTAGATCATATACATTCAGTGAATTGTTGCTTTGTTTTTCAAGTTTGAATTTTGTATGCGTGGTTTATGTAAAAATATTGAAACTTAGGGTTATGTTGCGGTGGATGAATTGGTGGTTAAGAGTTTTTTCATAGTTTTTTAAATGATTGTCATTCATGAAATTTTTATTCAGTATGGATTCTTTGTTGCTCTTCCTGTTATGAAAGTTTAACATTACATAGATGTTTGTTTTGAATTGGAGAAGAGTACTGCATGTAAGGTGTTTAATGGTTGGTCTATGAGAGTGAATCTGATACTAATTTCTGAATGTTGTTGATTGTGATATGTCTAATAGATATCTCAGCTGTTGCAAACTTTATATGTTGATATGGTGCTTTGAGATAAAATGACGTGTTAACCGAATATGAAAATGAGCAAGTATTCGCTTTCTTTCAAGTTCATTCATTATGTTTTCAAGTGGTAGGTTTCTAAGAAGAGATAATGGCGAAGCTGATGTGAGCGGAGACTCCATATGTCGAAGGTTCCTGAAATTTTATGCTTCGGTTCAAACCTATATTCCTCGGAAAGGTATGGTATGTATGTGACCATGCCAAAAATTTCAAGTGTTTAATGGCAAGACATCTTAATACTGTGCATATTATGTATTATAAGTTCGACCTTTTGTTGATATGCTGAATGGTTATTAATGAACAGGTGATGTCGAGAATGTGGGTCGAACTGCCACCCACCATACCTTATTTGAGATGTGGTCACTTTAGCTAATGGGCATGGGAGGCGGGAGCTACGTATGAGATCAAAGAAGCTGAAAAATTGAATGACGCACTTGAGGGAGATAGTTCTTGGTGTTGCAGTAACTTAGAAAATATGGGTTGTTGTGGATTTTGTCGGTTTAGTCGCCGAAGATGCTAGTGTTGAATAGAAAGTACGTGATGCTACTTGTTTCTACATGTTGTTTTAGTTACTTTAAAAGATGTAATTTTTCTTACAGCAAAAAAATAGTCCCAAAAGTTGCATTTTATTGTTTTTTCATTTAAATTCAAAGTTTGCATAATTGTTAAGCATAATGTCATTGGAGTAAAACAACTTTTTGCTTATCTAGGGTTAAGTTCTAGAAGGACATTAAGTATATGTGAGACGGAAGTACGAATCTCAACCGTTAGATTAGATTAATATACGGTTGAGATTAAAGTTGGTTTTTATATAATGGGCGGTAGGATTTGCAAAAAAACCCTAGCGGTTGAGAGTGACGGTTACTTTTGTGAATCAAATCTCATCCGTTGGATTATTAGTAATCAACGGTTGAGATCATGTTTCACCATCTCACATATATTTATATGTCCTCCTAGAACCTTACTCTGCTTATCTAAAATATACATAACCATTTTAAAACAATATTTTACATAATCAGTTTACATATTGTGGTTGGGGATGCTCTCTGATATCAGATAGATGACAGAAAGAAGAGGTCAATTTCATTAGATAAGATAGATCAATGAGGTGTACCAAGGTGTAAATCTCCCAGGACCTGGCGCAACGTTCTGTACCATAACTAAAGGAGCCAATGCCAAGATATGAAGATGCTCGTTGGCTTTGTTGGTTGCACTTTCCAGTTGTGCTCGATCATCATCAGTTGACTATTTGAAGTACGAGTCTAATGGGCTGTTGACTTTTTGATTCTATACGGGCCAGACTCACTCTAACCCTATCATCTCATTGTCAGCGTCCCACCAGTGTTTCCGTGTAATCATTTTTAATTAATTAATAAATAAATATCTGAAGTCCATTCCACGCTAAATCGTCGAATCGCAAACCTCAAAACTCTCGTTTCTCATTTCATCGCTTTCACGTCGTCTCTCCAAAACCCTTCAGTAAGAAATTCGAACATGGGAGGCTCGCAAAGTCGCGAAGGACTCGATCTGGACACATCCGACTCAGACTACGACGAAGACGAATCCAGTCAGAGTGAGGAGCAGTACGAAGACGCACCAGAGACGGCAACAAACTCTTCAGGTACAAATTCAAAACCAAATCTAATCTCACCGCTTGACGAAGTCGATAAAAAGCTCAAAGCCTTGAAATTGAAGTATCCAACACAAAGCCCTAATTTACCAAACGCTGTTAAACTCTATTTACACATCGGCGGCAACACTCCCAACGCCAAATGGATCGTGTCCGAGAAGGTCACGTCTTATCAATTTGTGAGATCATCCGTTGACAGTGAAGATGATGATGAGGATGATGAAAAAGAGGAGAAGGCGTGGAGTTTGAAAGTTGGGAGGAAAGTTAAGGCTAGGGTTTCGACTGATTTGCAATTGAAGATGTTTGGGGATCAACGGAGGGTTGATTTTGTAGCTGGTGGAGTTTGGGCGTTGAAGTTTTTTAGTGACGAAGATTATAGGACGTTTGTGAGTAGGTTTCAGGATTGTTTGTTTGAGAATGTGTATGGAGTTGAGGCGACGGAGGAGAATAAAGTGAAGGTGTATGGTAAGGATTTTATTGGATGGGTGAAGCCGGAGGCTGCGGATGATTCGATGTGGGAGGATGCTGATGGGACTTGGGGGAAGAGTCCGGAGGTCGGTGGGATAGGGACGCCGGTTAGGGGTAGTCAGGATTTGTTGGAGGAGTTTGAGGAGGCGGCTGGTGGTGGGGGGATTCAGAGTTTGGCTTTAGGGGCGTTGGATAATAGCTTTTTGGTGAATGATTTGGGGGTTCAGGTTGTTAAGAATTTTAGTCATGGTATTCATGGGAAAGGTGTGCATGTAAAGTTTGATGATGGGGGTTATAGTGGTTCGGGATTTGGGAAGTCTACACCTAAGAAGGCACTTTTGATGAGGGGAGAGACGAATATGTTGCTTATGAGTCCGATGAAGGATGGTCAGCCTCACGCAACTGCAATTCATCAGCTTGATATTGAGACTGGGAAAGTTGTCACTCAGTGGAAATTTGAGAAAGATGGGGCTGATATCACTATGAAGGACATAACTAACGATTCTAAGGAGTCACAGTTGGATCCTTCTGGATCAACGTTTTTGGGGCTGGACAATAGCAGACTATGTCAGTGGGATATGCGAGAAAGGAAGGGAATGGTGCAGAGCTTGGCTTCAGCTAGTTCTCCCGTCTTGCACTGGACACAGGGACATCAGTTCTCTCGTGGGACTAACTTTCAATGCTTTGCGACAGCTGGTGATGGGTCTATTGTAGTTGGGTCTCTTGATGGAAAAATAAGACTTTATTCGAAGACATCTATGAGGATGGCCAAAACTGCTTTTCCTGGACTTGGTTCTCCAATTACTCATGTGGATGTAACTTATGATGGGAAATGGGTATTGGGAACAACCGATACATACCTGGTACTCATTTGCACACTTTTCACTGATAAAGATGGGAAAACCAAGACTGGATTTAGTGGTCGTATGGGGAACAAAATACCTGCGCCAAGGTTGCTGAAATTGACTCCTGTTGATGCACATATGGCTGGGGAGAATAATAAGTTTCATGGTGGCCAGTTCTCATGGGTAAGCTTGACCACTTACAATATTTTTAGGTTTATTTATTATCCTGAGTTTCAATCATCTGATCAAAGTTGAATCAGTTTGCACTTGGTTTCTAAGCATGGTACTTAAAGTGTCTGTCTATTGTTTAAAAGCTAGAGTTGGACTGCACTGCAACTATTAAATCAATGTGTTGTGCAAGATTCATACTGATGTCCTAACTATTACGTTTCTATGACGTAAATTTTCTCTGCTTGATGATAATCGGTTATGTGTGTTTAGTTCTTAATTCTTGTGTGTTATGTCACTTCAGGTTACTGAGGAAGGCAAGCAGGAGCGTCATCTAGTTGCCACGGTGGGAAAGTTCAGTGTTGTGTGGAACTTCCAGCAAGTGAAGAACAGTGCCCATGAATGTTATAGGAACCAGCAAGGCCTAAAAAGTTGCTATTGCTACAAGATTGTTCCCAAAGATGAATCCATCATTGATAGTCGTTTCATGAATGATCGTTTTGCTGTTAGGGATTCACCAGAAGCTGCCCTTGGTTGTGGCCACTCCAATGAAAATCAGCTCTTTCAGCATCTCCAACAAGAAAAAATGACAATGGTACAAGAAAAAATGACAATCAAGGTTCTCTTGATCGCTAATGTGTGATCTATGTATTTAGTTCAAATTCTTAATATTTTTATGCCGTTCTACTGCACTCTGTGTTCGAATTGATACAATGATTGGTTGATTTATGTACTTAAAAATAGTGTTTGATGTGTGCAATGCAAGTAGGTGCCCTTGCGGACGATTTTACTGTTGTGTTAATTCGTATCCTCTATCATCATAATATTGTTTCCTGTATTTTACGTGACAGCCATTAATCCAGAAATCATACGCAATGTTAGGCTTTTTTTCATTTCTGAATAAAATTCAAATGTTTCTTCTGAAAGGCAATGTATACAAAAAGACAGTCTTGATATATTGTGTATTATGGCAAATATTTTCCATAGAACTTAAGCAGGAAAGTAATAACAATTGAGCTTGAGGCAGGTTCATCTACTCATGACCTGACGGATGACTGGAGAAATCACAGTACCTCGCCGCTGTCGCTCTATATTAGCTTCCCAACCTGAGTTTCACACACCAGATTATCCAAAAAAATCAATGTAACTTCACAACACATACTTCTGAAATGGATACATATACATAATTTTGTAATTTATACCTATTCCCATGTCAAGTCCGCGATTCTTGAGCTCTCTGTACTCCTGGCAGAGTGCGCAAGCCTCGCAGCAAAAGTGCACCAAGCAGTCGGCGCAGGGAGACTCTTGTAGATCATACTGTGCTGGTGTGCTCTCATTTTCGAGCGGAAGAAAACACGAATAAAGACAAGCACATCCAGTCAGTAGAATCAAGCCATATATGGCACCATGTGTAGCACAATCTGATATACAGTAAGCAGCACATGTCAGAGTTCAATCCATTTCTTCGAATATTTCCAAAGAACAGTTTTAGTACTCACTAGGGGTGCCTTTGTCGATTATCTCAGCTATTTGTCCAAATGTGATGCAGGGACAGCAACAAGTGATGAAAGCTACCAAACCAAAGCATATCATAAAACAAAGCTGTAAAACACAAAAATAAAAACATATTTTTGGGACTGATGAGTCTTACAGTTAGCAGGATCATCGCAGCAGTGGCACAGGCCGGTGGACCATATCGCACCACCATTTATGTGATGTGATCTCATCTGAGCCGGTACATGTGGAGAAGGGTAAAGCTCTGCAGGGATGCCTCGCTGCGATGATCCTGAATATAATCAAACTTATCAACCTCCATGTTGACGTTATCAATATTCATTTTTGTAACTACAGGCATAAACAAATCAAGTTAGTAATTTGTTGAAATATAATCAAACTTATCAAACGTTAAGTTACTGAATATGATCAAATGTAAGTCACGGAACTCAATAATTAAAATAATATTAATTAAATTAAAATCAATCAGGCCGTGGCTAATAGTTGATCAAGTCTAAGCAATACCTACTTTTATGCAACGAATAATAAAAGACTTAGTCTAGATTCTGTTACTTAATCTATTCAACAAAAGTTTCAACAAAAGTTCCTAACAGATTACGAAACTTCACTAAATGCAACAGAATTTTATAATAATTAAATTTACTTAGCAAAAGCAATTAGCAATTAGAAATTAGATTCAACAGATCACTACAAACGCAGTAGCATGCACGGCTGATCAAAGTAATTGATAAAGACCAAATCAAATTAAAATAATTCAAGGCCTCAACGGATTAAACACTTGGTAGATCAGAACCTGTTTTAATCACAAATTACGCTTTAAGATT
>QZGG01000607.1:0-117411 GCA_006409495.1 Sedum album | reverse complement strand
GCAATAGAAACACACTCATCATCCTTACCGGCGGTGCGTTTGGAAGACGAGTCCTTTGAACCAAGTTTCTTACTTGCGATCTGTAGTGCCTTGGACAGCAATTGCATGTCTGACTTGTCATCGGACTTCTCATCAGATTCCTTTTCTTTTTCTTTTCTTTTCCTTTTGCCCTTACCCTTACTGTTCGAGGTCTTAGACTTATTCCTTGTCTTTGTCCTTTTCACTGACCAGTGCTATCTGCTTCCACCCTTCTGGGTTTCACGTCCCTCAAGCTTTACATTTCTCAATAAGCATGTTACTTTCCAGCTTGGAGACTAATTCCTCAAGAGTAATCCTCTTAGTATCAGGGAGAGCAGCCAGGGTCCTTGATATGTTGTCCCATGCTGGACTAAGTCCTTGCAGAAAGTGGTGAGTAACTTCCCATTGTTCAATTCTTTTTCCCAATCTGGACAGTGTAGACAAACTTCCCTGAAACTTAGAATGATAGTCATGAAGCGACTCATCCTTTCCTTGACGAAGGGCATTGAACTTCATCTGAGCGGTAATGATCATGTTCTTCTTCACATCACCAGAACCTTCATAAATCCTCTTTAGAGCGTCCCAAACCTCTGCAGGATCTTTGTACATCATGACCTGTCCAGATCACCAGGTTCAAGTGCAGAATGCAGAACTTTCATAGCCTGAGCATTTTTCTGGAGTTTCTTGTAATCTGCCAGTGGTTGTAAAAGCCCTGGGTTTCTCTTTTGTTGGATCAGTATCATCCTGGATGATTTGACGACCTTGTTCAATAATTTGCCAAACTTCTCCGTCCTGTGCCGAGGACATGTTCCTCAAACCGAATTGCCCATGATGCATATTCTCCTACCTTCAGCTTTGGTGGAGTAGCAAACGAGTCTCTGACATACCTGCAATGCTCAACAAGATCTAAAACTAGCGGCTCTGATACCAATGATAGGATCGCTTGTTAGCAGTAAAGACTAGGTCTAAGACTTGTTAAGGACTAAGACCTAGTTAGCAGGTACTTGTACCTCAGAAATATAAATGCAGCGAATTGAAATTCGTCTAATGATTGTTTTATTAATCAATAGACTGTACAAACGTTTCAATGTCTATACAATAGTATCTCTAAACTATCAAAAAACAGTCACCTTAGCCTGTAGGTTAAAAACCACAATCGCGACTCTTAGGACAAGTCCCTCTGCCCTGCACGCACTTGCCGTACGCTCCCTTCTTCTGAAAATCAATTTCTCGATGATCAGAATATCTTGCACGCTAGTTTATCGCACTCTCCTGCAATTTCACCAGACTTCTTGCACACGTTACTGAGCTGATCTCTTCTCCGAGTATATGTAGATTAGTGCTAGTGACCGTTTGATCCACTACTTCCACTTCGTAGAAATCAGCTCCTTGTCTTTCCGTGAAATTCTCCAATAGCCTTGACTTGGTTGTTATCTTCCCTTGTTCCTCAACGTCTCTTCAAGTCGTTGTAACAACCTCAACGTTCAGCCTCAAGTCTTCCATGTTTTTCTCAACTGATTTTTGACTCGTTCTTGACTTCAAGGCCCACTGCGTCTGGTCCTGTTCCTCACCTGTGTCTATCAGGACCATGTCCTCTGCACACTCAACTTAAATATAAGTAACGTGTTGTCATCATCAAAATTCAACATGGGGACCATGTTTCAACAAATAATATAAGTTGCAGTAGTCACACAATCTCCCCAAAATATTTAGGCAAGTTTGTTTGTAGTCTCAATGCTTCTTGCAACTTCTAGTAAATATCTATTTTCTTTCGACTAATCCATTTTGTTGAGGAGTATAAACACAAGTGCTTTGATGTATACAACCTTTGGATTAGAAGAAATCATGCAATTTACGTTAAAAATTCACTTCCGTTATCAGATCTAAAGGTCTTTATGCGCTTATTAAATTGAGTTTGTACTAGCTCAAAGAAACTCATGATAAGAGTTGGGACTTCAGATTTCTCTTTCATCAAGAATGTCCATGTAACTCTCGAATAATCATCGACTAGAGTTAGAAAATAGCGTGCAGCTGTCAAGCTTTCAGTACCAAAAGGTCCCCAAACATCTCCATGAACAAGTTCAAAAACACAAAGAGATTTATGTTGGCTCGGTAAGAAAAGATAACTTAGTCTGTTTAGAAAGTGGACAAACAAGGCAATGAAACTTGATGTCTGGGTTTATTGTGTCATCAGAGGTGCTTGAAACCAACTTTATTAGCTTATTAGCTTTTGTGCCACACATCAATTGAAGTTTGCTTCATCGTTGCACAAGCATTTGTATGATGTTGTATGCCGTTTTTAATCCAGTAAAGTCCATCCTTGCTTTTACCAATCTTGCAAATGATCTTCTGGGCACAATCCTGAATCAAGCATGCTTATCATGAAATACCACAGAGTAAGGGAATTTGTAACAAGCTACTAACAGACACCAAATTGAATTTGAATTCCGGAATGATCAGAACATCATGCAAGGTTAACTTATCCATTAAATGATAATGTCAGCTTGGTTGACTCTGGCAACATGTCCATTTGGAAGTGTAATAGTGCATGCTTAGCTAGTTCATACACATCATGCAGTAAAGTTTTATCAAAGTAAAATGGTCTGTAGCTCCACTGTCCAAAATCCATCCATTTTTACATATAACTTATGAAAACTTTCACACATACCTGCCATGTGGTCACCTTGTTGCTCACTGTCAGAATCATTAGCCTGATTAATGCAAGTAACTTGTTTACCTGTTGATAGGATCGCTTGTTAGCAGTAAAGACTAGGTCTAAGACTTGTTAAGGACTAAGACCAAGTTAGCAGGCACTTGTTCCTCAGAGATACAAATGCAGCGGAATTACGTCTAATGATTGACTTTATTAATCAATAGACTGTACAAGCACTACAATATCTATACAACAGTGTTTCAAACTATTATACACAGTCACCTTAGCCTGTAGGCTCAAAACCAACAATCGTGACTCTTAGGACAAGTTCCTCTGTCCTGCACGCACTCGATGTACGCTCCGTAACTTCTGAAAATCAACTTTCCGATGATCAGAATGTGCTTGCACCTTGCTTGCGACTCTCTCAGCAATTTTCAGCAGCCGTGTCAATTGCAATACCGATTCTTTGGTTTACCCATACGAGTAACCACCTTGTGTAACCGCCGCTTGACACATCACAATCTGCAACTTCCTTTGCATTGTGATTCTCCCAGGTGTCCAGCAGTTGCTCCAGCAGTTTCTTCGACTTATCTCCTTATACTTTTATCAGCATCATGATTCCATGCATATCTCAGTGTAGTCCTGGTTCATGTCCCGTATGCAGCCTGTCAGGACCACGTCCTCTGCACACTCAATTCAAATATGAGTAATGTGTTGTCATCATCAAAATTCAACATGGGAACCATGTATCAACAATTTCCCCCTTTTTGATGATGACAAACACGTAGGGACAAATAAACTAGGAAATAGGTAAGCAAATCATAAGACTATGACCAACTGAGAAGTAAGTGAGACAAGTTCCCCTAAACCTATGCACAAAGCATATCATCAGAACAAGAACACACACTTGGTCTTGTTCCCCCTAAATCAGTACCCCCTATACTTCCCCCTTTTGGCATCATCAAACAAGGGTCAAAAATATCAACACATAAACCACAAGTATGAAACAGCCAAAATGCACACAAAATAAATTGCACAATAAACTTCGAAATTAAAAGCATATTGTCTTAAATTGCATGGAAGGGGAAATAAAAAGTTCAGACAATAAAGGGATTTATTTGGTAGGGATGGAAGGAAGGGATGAGTTCATGATGGTCAGGTGCTGGCATTCACCATATCAGGGCATTCAGACTCTGTCCTTAACTGCCTTCAGCACCACTTCCTTGAGTTCCTGGAACTCCTTCTTCAATCCTTCATCTCTGAGGACATCTTCCTCAACTCACCCTTGACCTGACTGATGTTGAAATCCAACTCAGTCAACCTTACTGAGTAATCATCAGGTGGAGGACTAAATCCATCAGAGTCCTCTTCATCAACCTACCTTCCACAAATGACTTTTCTTCCATTTTGTCCAAGTCCTTTATCCAGCCTTCATCAGAAAATACTAAGCCCATTTTCTTGAAGTCACTCGGATTAAATTTCCTCACCACTGGCACTTCGTCCTCATGGTTCTTATACACTTCATGGTACTGGAGGATTTTCTTCACTATCCGTGCATACCCGACTTGCTTCATCTGGCTTAAATAACCCATCTGATTGATGATCATCTTTGGAAGATTAATTGGCTCTTTCTTCAGGATCTTGTCCATCAACAGAATGTCTTCCAGCTGAACTAGACTGGTCTTCGACCCTCTCGGCAGCAGATTTGTGACCATCAATTTGTGAAGGACCTTGACTTTGGCTGACAGATGCTTCGAAGGAACTCTTCCTGGCTTAGCTGTGCCACAAACTCGCTTTTGAACCACATATCTGTCTTCTTCATTCTTCGGCCATTGTCCCTTTACCCATTCCCCATATCCTTTATGAGGAATGTTGAGAATAATTGACAGCTCTTTGCTGGACAGGGTCAGATCCTCTCCTCCAATAACAAAGTCCAGATGGACATTGTTTCCCTTTGCTGATACTGATAACTGAGAATAAAACTCAAAAACTGCAGATGGACTTACCATTTCGTCCATATCGAACAAATTCTCCCACCCTTGATACTCCAGCAGGTCCAAGACCTCGTCTAGTTTCTGCTCCT
This sequence comes from Sedum album, assembly GCA_006409495.1. Classification (NCBI taxonomy): domain Eukaryota; kingdom Viridiplantae; phylum Streptophyta; class Magnoliopsida; order Saxifragales; family Crassulaceae; genus Sedum; species Sedum album. Next base: position 112,657 of record QZGG01000607.1, on the reverse strand, counting down.
TCAGAAACCGTACCGAAGACTCCATATCTTCTAATATCTCCTTCTTAGTGGTCTTCTGCTTCTTGACCATTGTAGCATCCTCATCGGTCTCAGAATCATAGACCACATTGCTCTTCTTCCTTTTGATCAGACATGACCTTATCGGCTGGGATCTTGTCCCCATAGGCCTAGTCTTCTTGGACTGCTTAGGAGTCTTGGCAGTTGCTTGACCTCTTGCTGGACTGATGATTACTACCTCCTCATCACTCGGAACTTGGAATGACTTTCCCTTTGCTAAGTCTTTAGCAACCCTTGCTGCTCTTGCAAGGATCTCCTCCTCAGTTTCATCATCATCACTGTTGACTTGGACCGATTTTCCCTTTGCTAAATTCCTAGCAAACTCTGCTGCTTCTTCTATTCCACAGCAGCACGATCATATCCTCAGTATTGTCAACATCATCTCCAACATTCCCATCAACCTGCACTTCAACAAACCCATCCACGACCGGGTTTCCCGAACCACCATCTTCATTATCGGTGTTCTCCACACTGTCCGCAGCATCATTATCAACAGTACGACCAATCGCAATCAAAATCCTTTGAATAACAGATGCAATATTCTCAGAGTCCTTACCGGAATCCTTCTCGCTTACCACATCGTCGTTCACAACCTCCTTGCCATTCGCATTCTCCGATCCGTGCATGTTGTCCTCTACAATCACGGACTCCATCTCCGTCGATTGAGGCGGTGGGGGACATACACGACCATCGCTCGCGACAGGTCCTCAACCTCTGAGGCAACAATAGCGTTGGTTTGGTGTTGGCGGCCATTGAATTGTTTGCAGAGGATTTCGTCTTCGTCGATTAGGGTTTCTGTAGGTTTGAGGACTGATTTTGCGGTGAGAAGTTATTTTTCCCGAACTGCTCCTCAAAACCCTTTGTTTTCGGTCCAAATTCAAAATTCAAATTACGTCATAATTGCGAAAACGGTTCGGCTTCCCAAGACCATGTTACACGCATCCACTCCATCTCCCAATCAATTCGTTGACTGCACAAGACTTTGTCTCCTTTTCTGACATGCATTAAACCACTGAGACAGATACCTTTAAATCTGCTCAACTACCAAATCTGGTCATTGTCCTGAACAGGTGAATACTGTACCCAGACCTTATCATGAACTCCACAAGGGACATTGTGATGGTTTGGCTTGACCGTAAGGGTCTATAGTACGAACATCACAATTCAAACACTCATACATTCACACAAAACGTACCTTTGAGTATTTGGCTAAGGAGGCTGGTACACTTCCTTCATGAGGCTACTGAGGATCAAGATCCGGAAGGTACTTGGCTAAGAAGCAAATACAATCCAAGCAAAACAAGACAATTTCACCTTTAATCAAGAAGTAAATATGCAACCATTCTATTCACACATAGGCAGATTCACATACTTTAGGACATATGTATCAATGCTTACCCTTATTCTAACCAATCATTGAGGGTTAAGTTTAGAGATACCTCACTAGGTAGAAATCATACCAAGTGCTGTCCTGAACTTCTCGAATGTTTCCCTGCATAAAGCTTTGGTGAATATGTCCGCGACTTGTTCCTCAGTCCTACAAGTTTCCATAGAAACAAGTCCTTTCTCTACACAATCCCTTATAAAATGATGCTTAATCTCAATATGTTTCATTCTACTGTGATGTACGGATTCTTAGCTACACATATAGCACTAGTATTATCACAATAAATAGGGATATGATCAAAGTAGAGATTGAAATCACTTAGCTGATTCCTTAACCAAAGAAGTTGTGCACAACATGTGCTCCGGCAGCAACATACTCAGCTTCGGTTGTGGAAAGAGCTACCGAATTCTGCTTCTTGGACCCCCATGATACAAGACAAGATCCAAGGTACTGAGCCATCCCGGACGTTGACTTCCTGTCACATCTGTCTCCGGCATAATCAGCATCAGTGTATCCTTCCAGTGTCAAGGACTTATACCTCGGATACCACAGAACAAGGTTCTTGGTCCCCTTCAAGTACCTCAGGATCCTTTTCACAGCTTTCACGTGTGTTTCTCTCGGATCGGACTGGTACCTGGCACAGACACAAACACTGAACATAATGTCAGGTCTACTTGCTGTTAAATACAGTAGTGAACCAATCATTCCTCTATAAAGTGTTGGATCTGCCTTTGGAGAGGTTTCATCCCTGGACAAAACTGCTGGTCGAACTTGGAGTAGCAGAGGGCTTTGACTGATCAAGTCCATACTTTTTCACTATCTCGGACAAGTACTTGGCCTGATGTATCTGAGTCCCATTCTCCATCTGCTGAATCTGAAGTCCCAAGAAGTAGGTCAATTCCCCGACCATACTCATCTCAAATTCACTTTCCATAAGCTCAGTGAACTTCTTAACCAATTCATCACTGGTTGACCCGAAACAATGTCGTCGACATAGACCTGCACTATCAACAGATCCTTCTTTGTCCTCAGAAGGAACAATGTCTTGTCCACTGCTCCTCTCTCATATCCATGAGCTATTAGGAAATCTGACAACCTTTCATACCATGCCCTTGGTGCCTGTTTCAACCCATAAAGTGCTTTGTCAAGAACATAAACATGGTCTGGATGGACTGTGTCCTCAAAACCTGGAGTCTGTTTCACATAAACTTCCTCCTTCAGGTTCCCATTCAAGAACGCTGTCTTCACGTCCATTTGATGGAGCTTGAATCCATGTTGAACTGAATAAGCAATGAGAAGTCGGATGGCCTCTAACCTTGCCACCGGTGCGAAGGTCTCATCATAATCGATGCCTTCTTGCTGATTATACCCTTGTACAACCAACCGAGCCTTGTTCCGAACAATGACTCCCTTCTCATCCTTCTTGTTCCTGAACACCCAACGAGTACCAATCACCTTTCTCTTTTCTGGTCTAGGTACAAGTCTCCAAACCTTATTCCTTTCAAACTGATGCAGCTCTTCTTGCATTGCCTGAACCCAATCTGGATCCTTAAGTGCATCTTCTACCTTCTTTGGCTCAATCAGGGACACAAACGCAGTCTGGACTTGTTCCCCCTGAAACGCTGCATAGCAATAGTAATCCCGAAGTCTGACATTTGGTTGTCTCTCTCTAGGGTTTCTTCTCAACGGAACTACATCTCCAATAACTTCCTCTACTGGATTCTGATCGTTGTTACCATCCTCAGCTACCTGATCCTGATCAGTAACCTGGACTTGTTCCACCTGCCGTTCCTCTGGGACAGGTATCTGAACTGGATTCTCATCAACACCCACTTGTGCTGGATTCTCGCACCTCTACCTCATCAACACCCTCTTGTGTTGGATAACCAATGCTTCCTTCAGCATGGAACACATCTGGTCGAGCTAATACAAAGATTTCCTCTGCTGGTTCCTGTTGGACTTGGTCCTCAGCAGGCTTCCTAGGCATGACATTCTCGTCAAAGACCACATGTACGCTTTCCTCCATTTTCTGAGTTTGCTGATTGTACACCTTGTATGCCTTGCTGTGAGCTGAATACCCTACAAATATACCTTCTCAACTCCTCGATCTAGCTTTCCTAGCTGATCCTTCCCGTTGTTGTGAATGAAGCACTTACACCCGAAACTTTCAAGTGAGAAATGTTGGGTTTACGTCCTTTCAAAGCTCATACGGAGTCTTGTTCAGGATTGGTCTCAAATAAGCTCTGTTCAATACATAACAAGCTGTGTTCATTGCCTCTCCCCAAAACCTCTTAGGCAGGCCACTTTCCAGCAACATAGTCCTGGTCATATCCTCCAGGGTCCTGTTCTTGCGTTCCACTACCCCATTCTGCTGTGGAGTCCTTGGCGCTGAAAAGTTATGATAAACTCCCTGACTGGCACACCAGCTGATGAAATCTGCATTGTCAAACTCAGTACCATGATCTGATCTGATACTTTTAAGTTTCTGACCCAGCATTGTTTCCACAGCCTTGACCCAAACCTCAAACTGATCAAATACCTCAGTCTTGGAAGAAATGAATATTGTCCATGTATACCTCGAATAATCATCAACCAAAACAAACACATATTTGTTACCTCCAATGGTCTGAGTCCTCATAGGTCCACACAAGTCCATATGCACTAACTCCAAAGGACTGCTGGTACTGACTACATTCTTAGGCTGAAATGAGGTCCTGGTCTGCTTGCCTCTAGTACAAGGAACACAAACCTGATCAGGTACATGACTTACTTCTGGTAACCCCGAACCAACTTCCAACCTCTGAAGCTTTTTCATCAACCTGAGATTCACATGACCTAGACGCCTGTGCCATAAACCTGAATCATCTGCCTTTGAAGACAGACATAGATACTCGTCTGGGTCAAAGTCCGGATCAGTCATATATACTCCATTTTCCATGATGCCTTTGAGAAGAATCTTTCCTGTTCTTAGAGACTTCACATAGCACTCATTAGAAGTAAAACAACTTTATTATTACTATCTTGACAGAGTTGATAAACACTAAGTAAATCAAACTTCAAGTTCCGGACCAAACTAACATTATCTACACTAACTTTCTTATTTAACTTAACCATACCTGTGCCTAGAATTTCACCTTTACTTCTGTTTCCAAAGGTAATTGAACCTCCGGAATGTTGTTGTAGAGAAGAGAAGTAGTCCACCTTTCCAGTCATGTGGCTGGAGCATCCACTGTCTACATACCATGGACCTGTTCCTCTCTCTACCTGCACAGAAATGATTAGTTCTTACGTACCCAAATTAGCTTAGCCTTTTTGGGTTTCAAGTCAGCACGAAAGTTAACACTAGAAATGTTCTTTGGAGAATTTAAAACATCAGTTTGACAGACTGATTCTGTCTGGTACATGTCCCCTGCTTTGGAAACTTTCTGCATGACAGCTTTTCCAGAGATGACCTTCCTTTCCACAGTGGTAACAGATTTTCCTCTTTCTGAAATCCACTTTGTTGAACTCAGCAACCTTTTCCTTCTGTTTGTTGAGGTTGATCCCGCTGGTCTTTGTCCTAGAGCGCTTTTTGCCCAAATATGATATCCTTTACCATATATCCTTGCCTCGTCATGAAGATCCACCTTCACCCGTGGAGTCTCCTGGGTTCACCAGCACTTGGACCTCTTTCAGAATAGTCACTTCACCATAACCTAGTCCCGGTTTAGGTTTCTGAACTCTGGAACTGTTCCTTCTAGCCATAGGTTTTGAACCTGCAAAACAGCTTCTCGTTTTCCAACGAGCTCATTCTGAAGTTGCCGTATCTTGGCAGACTTCTTCTCAATGACAACTTCTTGCTTTTCAACAAGGTTAGACAATTCATCATTCTTATCACAAAGCCTTCTAATAAGAAACATTAAAGTAGAATGTGATGTATATTTAGATGAATCAGAAGAAGAAGAATCTACCTCAGATGTAGATGATTCTTCCTTTGCCATTAAGCAGTAATTCCTTCTGGAAGATCTAGACCCAAACAGACTGTCGAGGTCACTGTCCTCATCTGAATCACCCCAAGTAGCTATCATAGCTTTCTTGTCTTTCTGTTTCTCATCCGGTTTGTCATCCTTTGACTTCTCCTTGTCAGCTTTATCTTTCTTTTTCTTTCTACAATCTCTAGCAAAGTGTCCCTTTTTCTTGCAATAGAAACACTCATCATCCTTACCGGCGGTGCGTTTGGAAGACGAGTCCTTTGAACCAAGTTTCTTACTTGCGATCTGCAAAGCCTTGGACAACAATGCCATGTCTGACTTATCATCGGATTTCTCATCGGATTCCTTTTCTTTTCCTTTTCCTTTGCCCTTACCGTTCGAGGACTTAGACTTCTCCTTGTCTTTGTCCTTTTCACTGACCAGTGCTATCTGCTTCCCACCCTTCTGAGGTTCACGTCCCTCAAACTTACATTTCTCTATAAGCATGTTACTTTCCAGCTTTGAGACTAGTTCCTCAAGAGTAATCCTCTTAGTATCAGGGAGAGCAGCTAGGGTCCTTGATATGTTATCCCATGCTGGACTAAGTCCTTGCAGAAAGTGGTGAGTAACTTCCCATTGCTCAAGTTCCTTTCCCAATCTGGACAGTGTAGACAAACTTCCCTGGAACTTAGAATGATAGTCATGAAGCGACTCATCCTTTCCTTGACGAAGGTTATTAACTTCATCTGAGCGGTAATGATCCTGTTCTTCTTCACATCACCAGAACCTTCATAAATCCTTTTAAGAGCATCCCAAACTTCTGCGGGATCTTTATACATCATGACCTTGTCCAGATCACCAGGTTCAAGTGCAGAATGCAGAACTTTCATAGCCTGCGCATTTTTCTGGAGTTTCTTGTAATCTGCAGTGGTGTAAAAAGCCCTGGGTTTCTCTTTAGTTGGATCAGTATCATCCTGGATGATTTGACGGCCCTGTTCAATTATCTGCCAAACTTCTCCGTCCAGTGCGAGGACATGTTCCTCAAACCGAATTGCCCATGACGCATATTCTCCAACCTTCAGCTTTGGTGGAGTAGCAAACGAGTCTCCTGACATACCTGCAATGCTCAACAAGATCTAGAACCAGCGGCTCTGATACCAATTGATAGGATCGCTTGTTAGCAGTAAAGACTAGGTCTAAGACTTGTTAAGGACTAAGACCAGTTAGCAGGTACTTGTTCCTCAGAATACAAATGCAGCGGAATTACGTCTAATGATTACTTTATTAATCAATAGACTGTACAAGCACTACAATATCTATACAACAGTGTTTCAAACTATTATACACAGTCACCTTAGCCTGTAGGCTCAAAACCAACAATCGTGACTCTTAGGACAAGTTCCTCTGTCCTGCACGCACTCGATGTACGCTCCGTAACTTCTGAAAATCAACTTTCCGATGATCAGAATGTGCTTGCACCTTGCTTGCGACTCTCTCAGCAATTTTCCAGCAGTTTTCTCAATTGCCATACCGATTCTTTGGTTTACCCATACGAGTAACCACCTTGTGTAACCGCCGCTTGACACATCACAATCTGCAACTTCCTTTGCATTGTGATTCTCCCAGGTGTCCAGCAGTTGCTCCAGCAGTTTCTTCGACTTATCTCCTTATACTTTTATCAGCATCATGATTCCATGCATATCTCAGTGTAGTCCTGGTTCATGTCCCGTATGCAGCCTGTCAGGACCACGTCCTCTGCACACTCAACTCAAATATGAGTAACGTGTTGTCATCATCAAAACTCAACATGGGAGCCATGTATCAACAGTAATTAAGCGCCGCATGTTTGTTGTTTTGTTCCCTTGTGATAAAATTCCAAACGCCAGCTGCTCCTCACTCACTTCTATCTCTCTCACCCGACGCCGATCCGAATCCGATCCTCAAAATCTGGTGGAAAATGGAGAAGGCACTGGTTAAAGTCGGGAGCATCAAAGCTGGGAGCTTTTGGATTTCTAAGAAAGCTAAAGAAGAGTTCACTAATTTAAACAGATGAGATTACTGTAAGCTGTTGTCCTCTCTTGTTTTTCTAGATTAAAATGCTCCTCATCTGAATCGAAATTAGGGTTCTGCATTTTCCATTTTGATGTAATTGTCTGGTAACGGTGGATTTTTGAGAAGAGATGTTTTTGTTTTTTGATGGATGTGTGTTGGATTTAGTATGTGTTTCTCATTTTCCATGTTTGATGGTATCCAATATCCATATGATTAAAGATTTGAACTTTTTCAAAGATTTTCTGTTGTTGTTGGATTGGCCATTTTGTACAATAATATTTGAGGAGACCTGCATAAGCAGAAATGGCCTGATGATGGAGCTCATAGTCCTAAATTTGTAGACCAGGAATGAATGTAATGAACTTGATGAAGGAATCTGGAACATGAACACTCTGCATAGCATTTGTCTGTGTGGAAGTTCTCGTTAATGTTAGTTGTTAGCAGTTAGGATTTTTGGTGCTCATTTGGTAGTAGATTTACTTAACCTGGTTGATGAATAAGTAATAAATTTGCAGACGTTATCAAGCACCGTTGAAGAGAAGGCTAAATGGGTGTTCAACAAACTTAAAGGTGAGACTTTGTCCAATTATTTTCTTTCTTGATCATTATATTATTCAACAGTGAGGAACACCTAGTTATGACTTATGATATGTTGGACACCCTAATTAATTTCATAATTCACCACGCTTCTTAAAAGTTAAGTTTTGACTGCCATGCATCAGAACTTTCTTGTTTTAAGTTTGGTTTTTATGACAAGTTTTCTGTATTTCACTAATGGCTTCGGCTTTTTTGCAGGAAAGCCAGTGAAGTCCCTGCCAGATCTTCTCCGAGAGTACAACCTACCACCAGGCCTGTTTCCCCGCAACATCATTTGCTACGAGCTCGACGAAACAAAGTCCAAACTCATTGTACACTTACCATTCACTTGTGAAGTCACCTTCAAAGACTCATCAGTGGTAAAATACTCAACTCGAGTTAAAGCTACTCTGATGAGAGGTAAGCTTGCAAGCATAGAAGGAATGAAGACGAAAGTCATAGTATGGGTTAAGGTTTCGAGCATAGCTGTGGAAGGTCATAAATATGACAACAAGGTGTGGTTTACAGCAGGAGTCAGGAAAGCAAGATCGAGAGATGCTTACGATGTACCTTCAGACGCCATTAAAGTATCTGAGTTTTAGTTTGGATATTTGAGCATTTATTAAGTATTGATCTCTTGTATGTTGCTTAGAGTCATGTGACCACTCCCCTGATGTCTTTTTGGTCAATATTATATTAATGGTTACCTTGTACTAATACTGAGCTCAAAGCTTAGATTTGATTTATTCAGAGGTCACTTTGATTCCCATATGGCAATCAAGATGTTCTGTGAGAGTGGGAAGCTTGAACAAACTATCCATTTGACTATTGACTAGCAATGTCTAGTTGTTGAGAACGTTTGCTACTTTCAGGCTTAGCATCCTCCAACGTTTTACAGGCAACATTGTAATGTAATGCTTCTGATGCACATTGTTGCTATAATGACATTAGTAAAAGAAGACAATTGTATTGTATAGATGAAAAAAGTTTTTTTTGATGAAGTATAGATGAACTAAGTTAAGACCTTTGAGTTAAACCATACTATAATTTCTTGCTCTACGAAACATTGATGTCATTGAATAAGTGAGTTGAAGTCTCAGAGAAAAAAACAAAATGCAGTAAATTTTTGAACTATTACTTGTCTGTCCACAACTCCACCTGTGTAAATCGACTGCCACAACATATTTCCTTACAGTACCACAAGACAAAGTAATCCCAACAAACCCATCCACCAAACTCCATAAACTTAACCACATTCTACAAACCCCTATAAAAATAGCCTTAAACCCTGACTAACCCTAGTTAGCTGTCTGAATACTCATCTTTAGTTTAGTACCGTTTGAACCCACATACAGTACCAATGTCCAGACCCCACCACACTATTGCATAGGTACATACATTACATACACTTTAATGTCTCTAGATAGCTCTCTACACTACAACATCACATCACTTTACTTTACCAATCACTATTTAATTGGATTATGTTAAATCAGCTTCTTATAAAACCTCATTAAAGTCTCACGATATATATTGTCACTCTAAAACTCAGATCCCTCACTATCAATCTCCTGCTCTTTTCTCACACTCTTTCAGAGAGAAATTTGCACCTCCTCACGTTGAAGAGTTCAGTTGTCATGGCTACAGCCCTTTTGGCCTCTTTGGTGCTTTTACTGGCCATGGCTGGTCATTCAAGTAAGTTAAAGACCTCATTTTTGTCACCAAGTTTGGATCTTTAGAACATACCGTATTGCATTCATCAACCAAGTCATGAAAGTTGTTCATGTCTCAACTTTTGATCTATCTTTACACCTTTCTGCTTCAAAGTTTGGTTTTTTCTCTAGATTTTTTAGTTGGGTTGTAAAAGCTTTTGGCTTTCTGATCTGTTTTTAATGTTTGTGTAGATGCTGCTGTGTACTGCTTATGTAAAGATGGGGTAGGTACATCCTCACTTCAAAAGGCTTTAGACTATGCTTGTGGGGCAGGAGCTGATTGCTCAGCCATTCTTTCATCTGGTGGGTGTTATAACCCTAACACTGTCAAGAATCACTGTGATTATGCTGTCAATAGTTACTTCCAGAGAAAGGGTCAGGTTTCTGGAAGCTGTGATTTCAATGGAGCTGCAACCACAAGTAGCAGTGTCCCAGGTATGAAACTGCCCTCAATAGTTTATTACTTTAAGTGTGTAAGCTCTTCTGACTGTGGTTTTTGTTGTTGATTTGCAGCTCAGCCTTCTGGTTGTACTTATCAATCCACTGCTGGGTTAGTAGTTTCTACTTATTTTTATGCATTCCAAGCTCTTGCATCTACCAAGCCACCACTTTGTACTAGTGATTTAGTGTTTTGGAGAGTAGATCTAACTTCTGTGGCATGAGATTATGGGGACTGCTAGAATGCTAATTTTAATGCTTACATGTGATTCAGGTCAACAACCACAACTCCCACCAACAGTGGATTCCTATCACCACCCGGCATTCCTTCTGGAACAGGATTGGGACCAAATAGCTTCACTGACACCAGTGCCGCAATGGTGGACTATTCTCCATCCACTCTCAGCTGGCTTGGATCACTGGTGGGTCGCTTCTAGTTTTGATATTAGTTCAGTGATGCAAAGCATTTAGCAAGTGGGCACATGGTGTGTGTGTCACAAGTGAGGTGGATATTCAAATTATGGGTGAAGACAAGAAGCTGCAAACTTAGCTGTAGGCTTTGCTTGTTTTTTCTTCTTGTCATGTGCTAGGAAATGGATTTGGAACCCTTATGGTTTTTTTATAAAATGAAATTTGATGCGCTTATTTCAGCTCCAATGCATTCATTGCTATTCTAAATGGCTATTTGAAGTTTGAACCATTATGAAATTCCAAAAATTGAAAAATGGAAACCATTAGTTATTTTACATAGACTTCAGATGTTAAAATGGAAGGCCTGATCAACTATCCTTGTAGTATGAATTAATTTTAGATGAAAATTCAGAATGCATGGAAGAAACTGATAGCTGACTTCTTGAGAAATATGCCACTTAGATCTACCATGAAATCAGTTAATGGATCTTTGTTGTCAGCCTTCAGGTACATCAACACTCAGCAAACCAGATGTCATACGAATGAACGTGATAATGGGCACTTCGTTTTCCAACCTGGAGTAACTGCAAATTTTTATATGAATTTGTTACATGGTATCAAACACTGTTCCTACTAGTTCAAAAATGACATTACTAAGGTGCATTTCAGGAAGTGAAGAAAGTCTGAGATCACAACTTTTGCTTAGTTGCTAAAAAAAATTGCAGTGCACAATTGTGCTCCTCAGATACTAAAAATATTTTTTAGATAACTAAGTTCATTTGCAAATAAGTTGCAACTGCATTTGGAAGAGATGAACATAAAGTCATCAACAGAAAGAATAGCTTCTGTTAGTGTTATAATCACAAGAGTGGTTCCATACCTTCCATATGAAATTGTAGTAGTGTTACACCATCACAAGTGCATGCATTAAAGACTGCTTTGGTTCAAATAGGATACCATTGCAGCATATCAGTAGTGTGGCAATGAAGAACAAAATTCCGTGTAAAGGGAAGCTTCACTTGCAAAATAGCTGTGCAAACGAAAGAATTCTTCAAAATGAGGGGAAAATAGAACTACTGCATCAGAAAATGGTTAATAAATAATTAACACAAAGACAGGACGCTAACTGAATAATCTTTATAAGCTTCCAAAGCAAACCAAAAACAGTAATGCTGAGGGAGACATTGGGGAAAGAATGTCCATAAACATTCCTGCAAATGTTACAGGGAATTTCAAATATGTCTGTTGTAGTTAAGTTTACAGTTTCATAACGGAAAATTGCACGAAGAAGATTAGTCTTTCAAGACGTTGCCATCTTTTAAAATCAGAGAATCTTTTGAGATTGATAAATAAAGTAGACATACGTCAACCTTACATGCGATAGAGAGTAAAACTGTATTGATAGAGAGTAAAACAGGATGAGACAGCTTAAGTATGATATCCAACCTTACGTGCAATAAACAGAACGAAATATAGCATTAGTTAAGAAAACAATGATAACGGTAATATAATGCATACCTGGTAAAATGTGAAGAACACTCCACCAAGCATCCCAGAAAGTCGCTTAGAAACGACTTCGTAGTTTATTACCCCATGTCATGACAATAGAACCACCAGTTCGTAACAATGTAGCGTCTTAGTTCTTAGAAAAAAACTACACAAGCAGAAATCAATCCCAAAGTATGAGACTCAGAAAAACACACACCAAACCCAAATTGAAAAATCAGGTCTTTTTATCGAGCACGTAGTGTGCATCTCAAACAAATACACAAACAGAACTCTACTTCCTCTCCGGATGACCTAGTAGTTCCAAAACGAATACAGACACATCCAGCCAATCAAAACCAGATCTTGCACTTTTAAATACCAATTCACCACTCCGAATATCTTGAAAACTGAAAATAAATGGTTTGACGGAGTCCGAGTCCTTCAAGAAAAGAATTCAAAGCGAAACAAACACTGTCTGGGGTGGAATCGAAACAGGAGGAAGTCGTTGGAAGCCTTGGAATTGGATCCGATGTTTCTTGCATCTCAAGGTTCAAACTGCTAGCGAGTGAAGTGTACGAGAGAAGTTGGTGAACCGGTCGGACTCCGGGTTGGTTTGTCAATTAAACCGACATTTTCAATTAAGATAGTTTTGTGAGTTTATTTATTCAATATTTGAATTTAATTAAATAATAAAATCGGATATGAGAAGAGTTGGCAGGCGGAGAGTGAGTCGCTGGTTCGAAGTCTAAACTGCAGAGTTTGTCAGAAACAGAGCGCTTCAAGCTTCATATCCTCCGATCAGTTGAATCCCTTTCTTGTCTCAGGTACCTCTCTCTTCTCAATTTTCGATTACCCATTTTTGCAATTACGCGTTACCTCAATTATACATCAGATCGAGCCTCCCCATCCGCGGATTTAGGGTTGTTGTTTTTTCAAGATCAGTGCTTTTCTTTTTGTCTGAATTGATTTGTCATTTCCGAGTTAGTTTGATTAAGTAGCTGTTTCTTTACTTGTTACAAGTTGAGTTTGATGGTTGTTCAGATTCTGTGTCGTAGAATCAAGTTTGCATTTTTACCTAGTTTTTGGCTTCTGCGTATTCAAAGATGTATGAGCACACTCTTGTGGCCGTTAGGACTAATTAAAATTAGGAGTCTGCCATTTTGGTTTTTGATTGCATCCTGTCGAATTTTGATTAAACTCATGGTGGGATTCCAAATCAAAAAGTCCTCTTCTTTTCTGTAATTGCGGATGTTTTACATGTATGAACTATGAAGAGAAGGCAAGCCTTGACGAACTTTTTGCCAATTCATTAAAATTATTTGAAGAATTGGTGTAAAGAAAAACAGTAGTGTTGATGACGAAAACCTACGAATATTGTGAACTACAACGCCTTTCTTTTGGGAAGTTGAATGGACTCTGTGTAAATTATTTCTTCTTGTTGCATATTGATGTGTATTACTTATATTCTTGTGTACGCAGGTTTCAAGTTAAGTTCTTTGCTGGAAGCGGTTTAGTAGGCAATGGAAGACATTGAACCTACCCCTCCAAGATGGGAGGATTTGGACAATGATATCCTTGTGCGATTATTGCAGTCACATGACATTTTGGAGCTTGTAAAATCAGGAATTCCTCGAGTTTGTCGAGCATGGCGCATGGCTGCTTGTGATCCATCACTCTGGAAAACACTTGATCTGACTAGTCTGAAATCAAACTTCATTAAAATTCCGTTGGAGCCTTATGTGTATGTTCAAGGCCAATCTGATAACACTGTAACTCGAGTGCTGAAGGTCGTGTTGAGTCTAAGCCACGGTAACATTAATGCTTTGCTGTTCCATCTCCAACTATATTTGAGTAATGAACAGTTGCTCTACATGGCCGAAAGGTACTTGTCATATTATTTACATTGTTCGACTCGAGAGATATATAGGCTTATTTGTGTTTGACAGTTGTTGTCCTTTCATTTTACTTGCAGATGTCCACGACTTAAGAGACTAGTATTGCCAGCATGGAACAGAATAAGGAAGGTTGGGTTATGTGAGGCAATTCGCCAATGGCCCGAATTAGAATCTCTAACAATGCCAAGCATAGCAAATCCCGCTTATCTTATGGAGGTACTTTCTATGAATTGTCCTAACTTCTCCGAACTCAAGGTCATGGGACCTTTTGACATTCGTTGCGCTTCTGCATTGGTTGAATATATTCCGTATCTTAAGGTCTTAAGTCTTCGGTGCTCTATCATATACGATAATGCTTAATTGCTATCTTAGAGGGGTTAAAACATCTGGAAGTTCTCAACATTTCACACACCATTATAATTGAATATTCGCCGGGCTCTCCCAGAAATATTGTCGGGCTTGAAGAATCTACTAGAAAAATGGCTGCTCGAGTGCCAAGTTCATTACATGTGAAAAACCGAACTGTGTCATGTGCGAAAGGATGACTGCTGATGATGGGTTATTGAGGTGGTACAAGTACGAAGAAGGGTTATGGAAAGCGGATGAGGTGCCGTCTCTAGCTATATGATTGTGCATTGCTTGATCTTACCGGTTTGTTACATTATAATTTTGCACTAGTGGCATTCTAGCTTCATACCCTTTTAGTGGTACACTAAGTTGTAGACTTGTTATGTCTAATTCTTTAGAATGCTAGTAGATGTGTTGGGCCATTAGACATCCTCCCTTGAACCAGTGGGAGTTTGTGTTGTCTTAGAATAATTTCTCCTCAACTGTTAAAATTTTACCTACACGAGTTTATCTCTAGTATTGTATTGCATGTTAGGGTACTTTATAGGTCATCACGCTTGGATATCATTTACTTTTTTGAAGTTGCGCTTTCACTTTTCTTCCGCCACGCTTTGATGGGCAAGATCTAAGGATTCAGTTTCGGATTTAGGGCCCACTTTTGTTGTAAAAAATAACGTATCGAAATTGTATTATTGCAAAAATGCAACAAAATTTTGGTAGAAAAATTTCAGACATGAAAGGCAGAGGATTATCAATCATCTTGGTAAAATAAGCCTACTGGTTCAAATGCAATGTCTTTTGTGGGAATTCCCCAAAGTTTATTTCCCAACTTTTTGTTTGTCTTTTAGTTGTTGTTTTTTGCAGCACTCTCAATCTTTTGGAAACTGAAAATTTGGACACAGGTGCGCACGTCTCTAATATTACCTAAGACTTGTAAAACCCTTTGTCCTGGTGTTTGCTGACAGTTGAGTGTTTGGTTTGTTTCATGTGTCATAAACTGCTTGATATTATCCACCTTGTTTAATCGGTAAACGTTGTGGTGCTCAGATTTTGATGATTTGAACTTTAGATGAAAAATGGGCACCACAAAAGCATTAAAGATTATACAGCTTTAATCACACAATGTAATGATTTAACAATAATAATCCCCATCATTTCCATCATCATTACATCCACTTTTAGATAACCTCAACCCTTAATCCAGATTTCAAAACAACTTCAAGTGTTGTTTAAAGTCAAGTTTTAGAAAACCTCAACAAGATTCCACCTTTGAAGTAGCACAAGCACTGCTTTCCACAATCCCACACTCTACTTTGAGTAATTGACTGTCCTCTAAAACAAACTACTTTCACTCCCTCCTAAAACCCTTGATAGCCTTTATAAAACCCTTAAAACCAAAGTCATCTTGCTCAGTTCAAATGCAAGAAAAACCAAAGAAAGGATTCATGGAGATGTCATGGAGTTCAACACAGTTGTTGGTGATGGCAGTAGTCTTATTCAGTTCTGTCATTCAACTTGGATGTGCAGCCAGAGTGGTAGTGGATGGAGCTTCTGAGTGGAAGAATCCTGTAGTTCATATTGGAGACTCGATCAGTTGAGAAAACCACTCTTAGGAATTCTTTTGCCTGCTTTTGATTCAACAATTTTTGTGTTCCTAATGGACTTTGTGTTTGTTTTCAGTTTTCAGTCACAAGAACCACCTGAAGCTGTACATTTTTAGAAACGAGGAGGCATTCAGCTCCTGCAATTTCACGCAAGCATTTCGTCTCAGCAGGCGGAACTCCTCGTCTTACACTGTAAAAATCTATGCATTTTTCTGCCTTTTAGCAAGCATTTTCCATATGAAAATTTCCAAATTTTTAAACCTCCCTGATGAAGTATTTTGATGATTTATCCACTAGTGGAATCCATCAAGGTCTGGCATTTTCTACTTCTCGTTCAGTAACGGAACAAATTCAGCATGTCGGAAAGGTCAAAAATGGGCGGTTAAGGTGGTATCACAAGTGAGCAAATCAATTGCACCTGCAGCTGCCCCTAACTCGTCTCCGGGGCCAATTTCTGGAGGAATCATATCATCATCTCCTGCATATAAATTCCCAACCTTACCACCAGAAGGTGATGACTCACATGGAGGAATACCTGGCTTGGTGCCACAGAAAGGCGGAGGAATTGCAATTATTGACAGCAGCCCGGCTGTTCCGTTGCCGACAGATGCTGCTGACTCTACTAGTACTATGCAACCTTTACACGCTTCTCTGAGTGAGCAAAAGGTTGTTACTATTTTCTGTGGATTTTGTCATCCCATTTCTATTTATCGTGGAGTAACTTTAGCGACTGCGTCCTCATCATCTTGAGCCTCTGTTCAAATGCAGGTGGTGATAGGACCTCTAGCAATCTTCTGCATGGCCGTTTACTGGATGCTGTAAGATGCTGAGGAAAAACAGAAGCTTGTGAGACGGACTGATGTCTAAACACCCATGATCACCAAAATGAACGAATTTCCTAGTTTCTACCATGCATTATGATTTGGTTAGCAAATTTTGACTAAATAACTTGTCATCACTTCTCATGTGCCCGTAATGTGATGTTTCTAATCTTAGACGTTTAACCTCGTTGGGCATTATGCAACGACTTCAGTTTAAAACATCCAATGGAAGAGTATAATGAATGCTCTGGCAAATATTCTATACAAATACCAGACAGCAAAAACCAACCATACAATAAAATCAAAATGAATGTCAGCTAAAAAAATACAATAAAACCATTCACCCAAGTTCTATACAAACCATACAAAGATAAATACTTACAATCAAAACAATTCAGATACTGAGAGCGGAAACCAAAGGGGTTCGCTTATTGTGGTCCTTGAATCTTTAACTATTAAAATTCAATACAAGCATGTAATTACCGAGTGAAGGTCACCAGATAGGAGCCATAAACGATAGAAATTACTAGAACGTAGATCACTCACAGTGAAATCTATCTCCGAAATGATGCTAGGCCATCAGTTCGACTTCTGACAATTTTGTGGAACACTTCCCTCAGCTGGTACTCGAGAGGCTCCAAACTGGTGTTCAATGCATTGTGCGCCTGAGCTAATTCTACCACTCCTCTTCTTAATTCACTTTCCCTCTCTTTGGCCAATGGGAACAGAAACGAATCAACCAACTCACTCATATGCAGCCTGCATTTCTCAATCTGATGAATCTCCCTCAAAAGGCCAAACACATTCTTTCTCTCCCGCTTTTTAGACTCCTCCAAGATAACTTCATGCAGCAAAAGTATTGGATTAGCCCAGCTGTAATGTCGTGGAATAGAAAAATGCACATGTAATCCACGGTCTTGGCAAGGAATTGCAGCCACGAGACTCCACATCACAAACAACAGAACTGAGCTCATTGTATAAGCTGCAACAACCAGCCCATTCGATGCTGCAATCTCACCTCCTCGTGGGGCAATGAGACTACTCCCCATAGCCTGCAACTGCTTAGCAGCTGACCAAGTCCTTGACACACTCCATGATAACGATCTTAAATAGGCTCCCGAGCGATTCAACATCTCAACATTATTACTAGTCCCAGCAAACGACCAACTCCTAATTGCAACATTAGACTTGGTATTACACTCCCTTCCATCTAACATCGCTATACCCAAATCAATCAACGCCTTTTTGGCTCGCCTAAACTGCCCTTCACCAACACTCTTCTCGCCATCCAAAGCCTCCAACACAATCTCCACCAAATTCCTACATTGCTTGATCTTCTCAACCCCATCTCTAATCGCATTACAAACATCCAAAGCCTTCACAGTTCTCTCATAAAAATCCCCTAAAACTCGATCAACGGGGTATTCGATCAACTCAAATGCATCGTCGCGCAACAACATCCTAAACTCCTCTAAACAATTCAAGAACACATCAAGCAGTTTCCTGATCCAAGAAATCGATAAAACCTCATCAGATTCAGTTGCTGAAAGCTCCATCAATCTCTCAGTTACATGTTTCTGAAACAGCTCAATATTCTCATGTCCTGAACCCTCCATAGTGTAAACCTGTTCACGTCTCCGCATGCTTAAAATCGATCGACCGAAGCTGTTTAATTGCTTTGGAAACCCATGTTGATCTGCTGCAGGCATTTTGAACACTGGATTCACGCCAAAACCCTAGAAAACGAAAACCTAGAAAATCCAAAAATTGCGATTTCGATCACACGGACCAACGCCGATCGAATAAAACACTCTAGATAGAAATCAAGTCTTAAACCAGCGATTTTGCACCAAAATGGCGATGATTGAAATCCAACACACCACCTCGGGAATCTAAAACTGTCCACCAATCGATCGCATACATATCAAAATTGAACAATTTTTGGAAACACCCAGATGCGGATTTTGACTGTAAAAGATGGAAGCGTGTGGAAAGGATCGAACTTGGAGGGAATGGGAAGGTGTGTAACAATGGCGGATTCAGGAAAGGAGAGAGAGTGGCTGTGGCTCTATGGGGAACCGTGCATGGGAATGTTTTAATTGGTTCGGTTTAATTTCGGTTGGTTTAATAACAAACAGAGTTCGATTTGGTAATTATTACGGTTTGTTTTTAGTGGTATGAAATCAAAACGCTTTCAATACGCCATGGAGGTGTAGGATGACGATTTAATCTTTGCCGTTGAATCTGTTGAGAGTTTGGAGATTGGACGGTGAGGATTTGGATAAGATGAAACTGGGACCAGACCGTGCACATTGGGACAGTTGGTTAGTTGTTACTGTAGCGGTTTTGCTTATGACCGGTTCAATATGTTATTGTATTAATATGAAAAATTCAACGGCAGGACTAATTCAATTTTGATACATTAGATTTTGAGTGGGATATGGTAATGCGCTGTAATTAGTAAAATGACGTTGTTTAATGTTTTTTGATATAATTTTACTTAGTTTTGAGTGAATTTTTACCAAAATTACATAATTTTAAATGAACCATTTATTAAAATTACGAGTTTAGAACTAATTAATTTTGCTACAATGATTCTGATTCCTTCTGCCTCTCCTTGCTTCATTTGTAAGTTGTAACCACATGAAAACTAGCATGTTTTGTCTACGTAATCTATCCGCCGCCATCCATTTGTCTGCTCAGGATTTGATCCGGCAGCTAAAAATTCACATATATTCATGCATTTCATACTGCATTTATGGGTTCAGCTTCAGATGGGGATTTTAAGTTGTTGTGATGACATTGAATGAGACAGACATCTCAGACTCAATCTCAGTCTCATTCCCATGAGATAGGGTCATGTCCTCTTCCCCATTGCAGTACATCAAACAAATCCTATGAATATGTCCTTTATTAAATTTGTTATACAGGAGGCAAATGAAAGCAATTTCATATAAAATATATATGGCAGGAAAAGAATATTAACTATAATTGTCATTTATTCCATTAAAGACACAGTTCACAATCCAATTTGTTGGTTAAAAGTTGACATTTGAAATTATCCTCAAAAGTGTTGAGACTTATGTGTGCAACACCAGAATGTTTACAACAATAGTAATTGGTAGAAGATGCATCAAATTACCTGAAACTGAAGAAAATGCCTGATCCATGATCAGTTGCCCTTGCTCGAGCAGTTTTTATTCGCATGCCAATTTGGTGTCAAAGCTACTTAAACAAATAGCAAAAGCCTGAAATGCGGACAGCGGATACCTGTAGTCCATTGTAAATAAGTCCTTGGCAACTTTACCAAACTGGAGAAGGACCTTTTCATGATCAGATGAGTTTGGCTGCGATGTTGAGGGTGCATTTGGACCAGGGGCAACTGCTGCGGAAGGTGGAGTTGGAGGTGTAGCTGCTATTAACTGAAAATTCTTTACTGATGCTACAGTAACTCTTCCACGGAAGTTCAGGCACCAGCATTGCAACTGCTCGTGCCACCTTGGAGACTTGTTTTTCAGAATCAATGGTCTCTCTTTTCCTTCTTCATGGAGAATGTTGTTGTCTGAAAAGCGGGAGCTACTGAACTCGGTCGAGCTGCTTATTCGTTTGGAGAAAGATATGCTTCGGAATGAATCCTTAAGGGAACGAGGAAGAAGTTCAGGTTGCCCAGGAACAAATCCGCCGGGATAAAGGGATGCGGCGGGAATTGAATGCATGCTACAGTGCATTCTGCGCGGACCACGGGTGCCAAGGACATTCAGCTCATATTTGATTTGAGCAATGTTGTAACTGCCTGACGGGACTTTAGGAGATACTCTTTTTGAGTGGAATCGACGGCTTGATCTGCCTAAGGGTTCAACACCAATGCTATTGTAAGGAGGTTGCGTGTCATAAATGATAAACTTCGTACCCAGGAAATTGGACCTAAATGAGGAAAAACGGTTTTAAGAGAACATCCCATTAACTACTTAAACAACAAAATCAAGCACAAAAAACAAATACCAAGTATTCTTATTTGACCTTCGAAAATATCAGCTAACGAGAGTGATATCACCAGCATTACTTAGTCGAAGATACAAACATACCTCAATTTGCCAATGTATTTGCTGCTAGATCTGGAAATATTATCTGCATCCGTGGAAATGACATATTCGGTGCATGTAGTTCGGCGGTTCCGTTTGGCAGACAGAAGAAACTTTCCATTTTCAACTAGCAGTGCTGCAAATGAATAAAATCATATCAACTTATTAGTTAATTAGAGACTAAAATACCCAGACAGCATTTGTATTAAGTCATTTAATGATAATTAATTAATTACAGTAAAACGTAATTTTAATCAAGTAGATGTGTAGGACAGCGAATGTGCAAGTGCAAGCGTAAGAAAATAAATCTTTGTATTGAGACGGTGACAGCCAACTCTCAACTCATGCTACACTTAAGTATTTTGCTGTGGAGAAAAACGAAAAGCAGCTGACAGCTAATGAGATGCTTACTGGGGCTGAGGCAAAGAAAAAGATGGTATGTCAAGCTAGACTTGTCCCTCTTAATGAAGCACTGAATCATTCCGTCCCTCGCCCCTGGCTGCAAAAATGAATATAATATATTTCTATAAGGGAGGTAAGCCATTGACTTTATGAGACTCATTTGACGAAAACTGCACCAAATTATTTCTGACAGATAAAATCAGCATGTGCCAGAAGTGCTAAATAAACCAACCTGTTTCAATGAACAGGGAATGTAAGTTTCCCTGATACCTCTGGACTTCTCACGATCTCTTTGCACATTTCACGCCATGCCTTGCAAACTGCGGCACAAGCTACCACATTCTTACGTGCAGGCCAATTACTCTCACTGGCTTCCAGTCTCTTGATAACATCACATAGTAGCTCAGGAGGTAGGTTAGCCCAGCGACTATTTTGAACTACATCGTGGTTCTCCAACTCGTGAACTGAACCATGTGATTTTCTTGCAAGCCTTACTTCAAAGCTCCTTCTAGACAAGCTGCCAAGCCCTTCCCGTACATCACGAACTATGCTGCGGAATGACATATCAGTGACACTTAAAGCTCCAGGATTGAGCTAGTTTTGATTTGCACTGCAGGAACAAAACACGACTGTGATACCATAAATCGGAGGAAATAACAATAACAACTAACGTAAAAAATCGATGAGACCCCAATCCTTAGCGACAAAGGAAACAAAATGTAAGGAAATAGAGGAGGGATATAGATATAAAGGCAAAAACACAAAGCAAGTAAAGAAGATTCCAATGACAAATACATACAAAAACTTGTACAGAAAAGATCAAAACAGACTTCAAAAGCAGCCTAAAGCACAGTAAATAGTTTGATTTTAAACACCAACTTAAATAGTACAATGGCACCATTTACCTTAAGGCTCGATTCTAGCATTGAAAATTGACCAAAATGTCACTGTCAAATTTTCTTTAGTTGGAAAATCAAACCCAACTAACTCACCTAATATATATCATCAAGGCACCAAAGTCCAAATTTGAAACCTTTCCAAAAGCCACAATAACCACACCAGGAACGTAGAGGAGACATTATGAGGATTCTAGACTTTATTATTTCTACCCACAAATAGATCCAAAATTCATCTACAGTTAGGATACTGGTTACTATATTATCTTGTCTGATAGTATTACAATTCACTTGATCAATTTGTCAACACCCATCTTGTCACTTTGGCAGCATAGTTTAATATGCACAGCTCAACGCGCTAGGCTCAATTTCCTTCAAACAGCATCAGGCAGCTAAGCAATCCAATCAAACACAGCAAAATGAAAACTTCTAACAATTTTTGGAAAAACACAAAACTCACTGAAAAGAAGTCAACAACATATGGAAAATTGAAAAACTACTAAAAAATCTCTAGTGACACAAGCCATGAAAATACCAGAAGACCCATAAGCAAGAAAACACTGGAATCCGGAAAAAGATCGAAACTTTACTAAAATCAATCGAACAACAAGAACATGAATCTTGACAAAGTGAGAAAAAGCTGACCCTTTTATATAGTTGCATCAAGGACTCATCACCAACACCGAATCCATGAAAATGTTCTTCTTCAAGCGGTTCATCATCGAGGGTGAAATCGTGATGATTTCTGGCAGGTTGATTTGTAGACGTTTTGGTTTCTTTCTGTGTAGAGAAAAACGAATTGGAGATTTGTAAAAACGAAATGGTTGAAAATGAAGCATCGAATTTAAAGCCAATTTGCCAGCTGCATTTATTCTCCTAATTATGTAATTATTGTTTATAATTAAAATATTAAAGAATTTGTGAAAATTAAAATAAATTAATTTTTTAAAGATATAATTTGGTTAATGAATGCAATTATTTATTGTATCGAGAATTTACATTCATATAATTAGGTGTAGACAAGACAAGTCCTTCATTAAATTTAAATGCAATACAATTTGAATACGGATAGTTTCAATCATGAATGATCGCTCTATTCCAACTTTTTTGTTTCAATTTTGTCTTACAAAACCACACATGCTTCCACTTCCACGTGTCATTAAAAACCGTAATTTAGAAAAAAATTGATTCTTTCAAGTATCTATACGATATATAAAACCTAAAATCCCTTTATTGATAGTTATTTTATATGAAGTCATATTTTCTTTCTCATAATAATCTTTCTAATATTTATTTTACATTATTTTAAATTTCATACACTAATCAATAGGCAGAAATAATTGTGCAGGGATTACTAGTGTGGAAATGTATCACGTGAATTCTCTCAATTTAGTGGATTCGTGAATTCCCTCTTGCACCTGTGATTGCATTTTTTGGACGCATCAGATTGTGCCAACACATTAATGAAGCACGTGACTTGTACGTGTTTTGCACGTGATGCACACGTGATGTGCACATGACAAATGCACATACGTGGCGCAATCTGGTACATTAAAAAATGCAATCAACGGATGCAAGAGGAGATCCACGAGTTCACCAAATTGGATGAATCCAGAGAATACAACCTCTTACTAGTGTTATTGAAATTAATGTTGTTAGTGTACAAATGACGTTAGTAATTACTATCAAACCAGCAGTAGCTTCTTCAAGATTTGAAATTGTTTCTTCAATTTGTCAGATTTTATGGGCCGGGAAAGCGTCTTAATGGGCCTATGCGGTAAAATGGGGCCGTGAGAGTCGAATTTGTGGTCTTAATCGTCTTGGTCAACGCATGCAGAGCAGCAGTGAGAGAAGAGATGGCGAGCGAAGAGGAAAGCGCAGTGAAGGAACCACTCGACTTGATCAGACTCAGTCTCGATGAGCGTATCTACGTCAAGCTCCGTTCCGACCGAGAGCTCCGTGGACGATTACATGTTGGTTCAATTTTCATCCTGTTTGAGTTTCATTTGTTGATTTTAGGTTAGAATTAGGGTTTCATTGAATTCAAATTGGTTTTGAATTGGGATTATATTGTAGCAAAGATTGTGTTATAATCATTTATTTACTTTTCTTAAGTTCATAGTGTAAAGATGCTAAATTGCGGGAATGCTCATTGATCTAGTTACCTTTTCATTGCTACTTATGATGCCACAATTTGAAAAAAAACTATTTTAATGCTTTCGTGTTTGATGCAGGCTTATGATCAGCATTTAAATATGATTCTTGGAGATGTTGAGGAGGTGGTGACAACGGTTGAGATTGATGATGAAACATATGAAGAGATTGTTAGGGTATGTTGTTATTATCGTTTTTGTTGAAATACGGTTCCTTGAAATTGAAAAATAACTTTTTCTAAATTTTTATATTTATGGATATGGTTTCGGGACTAGATCACTACACAGTTCACATTGTGAAACTATATTTCTACTATTGAACTCTGTACCACCTAGAAAAAATGATAGGGCTACCGCCTTTTTAGGCCGGTTTGGTGATCACATCAGCCTACTTCTTGATGTCTTTCTTTGCGTCATTTGAATTTTGTGTGTGGATGTTGCCATTTTTATTCAAAATGGATCCCTTTCTCTAAAAAATTCTGGATTTGTAAATAAGACAGCTGTTATGGATTTGCACCATAATATCAGATAGCTCGCAGCTTTCAGTGTAGGATTTTGAATATATATATGTGTGAATGAATTTAGGAATCTTGGTACATTAAGGATTAAAATAATTTGAAACAATTTGGTGTGCGCGTGTTCTTAGTTTTCTATTTTGTTCCATTCTCAACTAGTACTTCACATATTGTTCTTGTAAAAAATAAGAGTCAATTTCTTGACCTATTCTCATAACTAATAATGTGTTTTGTTTTGTCTGTTTCATCTTCAGACCACAAAGAGAAATGTTCCCTTTCTGTTTGTCAGAGGAGATGGAGTCATACTGGTGTCTCCCCCCTTGAGGACAGCCTAGAGCAAGGGGAGGATCATATGAGACGCTTCAACTGCAGATTAAGTAGACTTATAGCAGTAAGTTGGGGCATCTGGGAAGTGGTTCAGCCTCCAAATTTCACAATATCAATGACATTGTGCTTTTTACCTTTAGACTGCTGTTAGCTTCTTGTAAAGGATACTTAATCACAAGCAAGGGCATTTCATTAATTTCCGTGCGAATAACAGAGCATTACAGATGATATATTTAAGTAGTAATTTCTGCAAATACTCTAAAATATTAAGTCTTGTAGATGATTAAATATCCCATAGTTCAACGAAAATGGAGAATTAATTTTCATCTAACAAAATAAAGTCAATCATGTTTTCAAATATCATATAAGAGTTTGGCAAATAGTTCAGTGATTTATTTTCTTGAATAATGTAGAGCAACGTGATAGCTAGACTTTATTATTCCAGTAAGAAAGGCCACACTGCCTCGACAATGAAACTATGATACACAAATTAGCAAAAGAAACAGATGGTACAACCAAAAATATAAGCTTCTTGCCAAGCGTGCTTGAGCTTAAACTTAGTCTTCGATATAATCTTTGAGGGCATCATTTTGTCGCTCTTGGATAGCAGCTCTACGCCAATTCGCTATTGCTTTCTCAAAAGTAGCGCTTGCATTGCGTATTTCCTCAACAGAGAATTTGTGTTCAATGATTCCAAGTGGACCCGGTTGCAATACTCTAATCACAGTTTCTATATCATTTTCAACTTGCCTGCTCAATACTGGACTTCAGAAAAGGTACATGCACAATACCGGATACCGATATTACAATAATTTGGTTAAATATCATATATGTCAGCTTGTCTGACAGTTGACAAGATCATAAACTCAAGGTCAAGGCTATCAACACAATTTCATCACCAGGGTTCCAAATATATCCACATGAACGATATACCACACACAGTTGACGAGTAAGCATTAGCTCGAAACTGTCTGTGCTTATAATTTATAACTCACTCTATCAAACAAAAAATAGATTTATATCTAACATCACCAAATCAGAAAAAAGAAAAAGCAATATACACACATGCTATATTCGAACATTTGACAGACATTAATATTGTTCCAAAAAATCCCATTTGCGTATCACCAAAAATGTTATGATAAAATTGATTTTAGAAAAGCGCATCCCTTCTATATTTCATCGAACGCATTTGAAATTGAATATGAAGAGGTAAGTCCAGCAAAGCGCAGATGAATTGAAACCCTAATACTAACATACCTGAAAAACCTGGAAAAGGGCAACAGCCTTCCAAACTTGGAGAACAACATCGATCTGACTTGAAATCGTTACAGGAAAATACACTTTTAAGTGGACATTGTCGGTTCACTTAATTGGGCTTCTTGCGAAATGGGCCTACCCAAATGGATCACTAAGCGAATTACTTTTAACAGTCCACAAAAGAAGCCCATAATCGGCCCAATTAGAGACATGCCTCCATTAACTTCTCCTTCAGATCTCTCCACTGCAGATCGGAAGACTTTTCACAATTTCCGATCATCCGATCTCCGTCAAAATTGTTTCAACGATCTTAAGATTCAGTTTTAAATAGTTTTCTTGAGCCGGAAGAAGTATTAATTTGAATCTTGAAGTTTGCGTGGATGATCGTGTGACGAGGATTAGGGTTCAAATTTGGCGAAAATGCAACACATTCCGGCAACGATTGAGGAGCAGTTGATCTTGAAAGCGATTAAAGAGGAATGCCATTGGGATAATCTTCCGAAGAGGCTTCAGTCGACTTTGAATTCGAAAGAAGAGTGGCATAGGAGGTAAGTAAATTTGTTCATTTTTTTGTTTTTGTAAATTTGGGAGTTGGATTTTAGGAGTTCCATTTGAGTAATAAGTATATGTTTTAGTTGTAGGATGTGTGGATTCCTGCATTGACTTGGTAGGATTGTTTTGGTGTTAATGCATAATGGTAGTTTATTGAATTAGGGCTGATCTTTCTGATGGCATCTTGTGCATGTTATTTGGCCACTTTTGAAAACTGTCTTATTTTTATAAAGAAAGGAAGTTGACATGAGCAGGAAATTGAGGTAGAGCTTAGTATGGAGCTGTTTAGTTGCGTGCAGAGAATATTTGATTTCGAACTTCTTGATTTCTTTCATGTCATTGTGATATGTCTGAACACTATTTTGCTAGTTATTTATACCTTCAATATTTAGTTCCAACAGTTGACTTAGTGTAAGGCGATAAGGTTAATCGAACTTTTATTTCCACGTGTTATTTATTATTCCCTTGATTCTAATAGTCATATGTATATCTGTAAGAATTTTAACTTTGAAACTCAACTTTCTCCAGAATTATCGAACACTGCATTAAAAAGAGACTTCAGTGGAACACTTCTTTTGCTCGAAAAGTGTGTAAGGAAGCTGAATATTACGAAGATTTAATGCGCTATTTGCGAAAGAATCTAGCGGTATGTATACTGCAAACATGAGACATAGTGTCTACTTATTACTTTAAATTATGAAGCCGCCATTGGTAACCCGTTGATCAAGTGTAATGAATAATGTTATCATGTTAGTTGCTTATCAGTTATTCTTATATGGTTGCAGTTGTTTCCGTATCATCTTGCTGAGTATGTTTGCCGAGTGATGAGGATTTCACCTTTCAGATATTACTGTGATATGATATTTGAGGTTATGAAAAATGGTATGTTCTCCAACCTGTGAAAGTTCTGGTGTTGTCATATAGTTAAACGTGGGAATTAATCATGCTGCTTGTCATTCTTCTCTCGGGTTTTATTAGCTAACTTCCTCACTGGGACAGACTTAGCATATTGTCCTGCAAAATGAAAGATCTGAATGTTGCGTCACCCCACGTTGATATTATTGATTAACAAGTCTCTTTTAGATAATGCATATACAGTTTTGTCTGTTCTGAAAAGGAAATCGAATTGATTAAAAATACTTTAATAAGCATACCGTTTTTAGTTCAACTGGACCGAATCAATCTCATGAATTTTACATTTTCTGCAGAGCAACCTTATGACAGCATTCCTAATTTCAGCGCTGCAGATGCCTTGCGCCTCACAGGAGTAGGACGTAATGAATTTATCGATATCATGAACAAATGCAGATCTAAGGTATTTTTGGGTGATTTCATACTGTTAAACCTCACTTTATTTTATTTACGTTGTATCGACCAAGTGCTTTTGTAAGATCTAAAATGTGGTACTCAGTTGAACCAGTTTTCTCATTATTTGAACTGATTTTCCATAGTATACGACATAACCTGCAGCCAGTAAATGTAGACTATTTCTTTTGACGAACCATTTAATCTCTTGGAGCTATCTAGAAAATAATGTGGAAGCTGAACAAGTCAATTGCAAAGGAGCTTTTACCTGTACAACCTGTGGACTTTGCCATCGACCCATGGTGGGGTGTGTGTCTTGTCAACTTTACTCTTGAGGAATTTAAGGTTTGTTGGATCCCTGCCACTGCTGTTTCTACATTTAATTAAGATTTGCCATTTTGGATATCTGAAAAAGTGGTCGACTGTGTAGAAACTCTCAGAAGAAGAAACAGCAACAATAGATAAAATCTGCAAAGAGGAGGCCAATTCTTTTATCCTTTTTGATTCCAATGTTATAAGGGGTCTCTATCGCAGGGGGTTGGTGTACTTTGATGTGCCTGTTTATCCCGATGACCGTTTTAAAGGTAATTGAATTAAATCCAAAATATATCATCATACGTATTAATACATCGATTTTTATTCTGTTAAAACATTCATTTTATTAACATTAGGAGAGTTTCTAGCCTTTTGCCTACAAACAATCCAATGTTTTTATTTGAAAACAACCACAGGAAAATGACCAACTGAATTAAATTTCAAAATCAATATATCATCCTACGAAAAGCATGGTATATCTCAGTTAACTTTGGGTGATTTCCATTTCAGCTTAGACATCATATATCCATTTAGTTTTTAGAAGTATCATATTCGAATATACTCATTTCTAAGAATCAAGGGACACCTTCTCCTTTTAATGTCTGTAGTCCTTCATGAATAGTGCTTAATGTTTTAACCTCACCCTCTTTCATGATTTAGTATCCAGGCTCGAAGGTTTTGTATCAAATCGTGAACAATCCTATGAAGATCCAATTGAAGAGTAAGAAAATTTTGTACAACACTCTCTGCACTTTAATAT
This sequence comes from Sedum album, assembly GCA_006409495.1. Lineage (NCBI taxonomy): Eukaryota > Viridiplantae > Streptophyta > Magnoliopsida > Saxifragales > Crassulaceae > Sedum > Sedum album. Next base: position 83,351 of record QZGG01000607.1, on the reverse strand, counting down.
TCTTCTAGTGGAAACTAGTCTGTTTAAACATCCCAAATCATTTTCAGGCTATTATACGCAGTTTTTGTTGTCTCAAGTGAGAATGCCACTGTGGCTGAATTGGCTGCAACTTTACAAGCGGACCTAAACCAGTTACAAGCTGCTGCATCATTTACCTGTCGATTGGGTTGGGCAGTCAAAATCATCGACCCAGGGTCTGTTCTTCGAGATTCTGGTGTCCCTTTGGATCCCAGTAGCATTCTCAGTGATGATGAAGATGGCTCTCGCGCTAGTATCAGTTCAGCAAATGTTTCTACTGAAGGCAGTTCCCTTATGGGTTCAGGGATTGATATCTCAGGCCCTGCATTTGGTGATGTTCGCGTTGCCTTTGTAGTTGACGCTAATATAACGTCATACCTCATGATGGGATCTGTTTCACCAGGTTTGTCTCACATTTTCCATTGGAATGAAACCAAAGAAGCATCATTTTGATAGTTCAGCGTCAGGATTTTTCGTTTTACCATTCAGTTGACTGAACTGCATGCCTCTTGCTGATACATACTTCATGTCATGCACAGGCCTGAAATCACATGCTGTGACACTATATGAAGCTGGAAAATTGGGTCATGCCAGCATACCAGATCTTTGCAAGGATCTCAGTTCATTGGAAGGAACAAAATTTGAAGGAGAGCTGCAAGAATTTGCGAATCATGCTCATGGATTGAGATGTGTGCTAGAGTGCCTACTATCTGGTGGAGTGGAGGATGATACTCAAAATGATGAAGCCATCTTTCTTCCTCCGGTTTCCTCCCGTCATTCCTCTTCCAACGTTGATCAATTGGTTAACGTTGAAAATTTGGAAAGTGATGTTAACATTACAATTGCGCCAGAAGGTAGTGATTTGTCAGGGCTTGCAAAAGAAACTTTCAAAAATGAAGATGTGGGTTCACCTGTTGATAACAAGGTTAGCTTAGTGGAAGATCAGAAGGGTGAACCAGATCTGGATGACGATAAGAAGGCAGTAGCAGTTGAGGATTCATGTCAAGGATCTGAAACAAAAAAGAAGAGAAATTACCGTGTAGATATTCTTCGGTGTGAGAGCTTGGCAGCACTAGCACCAGCAACTTTAGATCGTTTATTTCTTCGTGATTATGACATTGTTGTGTCTATGGTTCCTCTTCCTCAGTCATCAATTCTCCCTGGACCTAAAGGTCCCATTCATTTCGGCCCTCCTTCACATGCAGCTATGACACCATGGATGAAATTGGCTTTGTACTCGAGTACATCTAGTGGACCTATAACAGTTGTTCTTATGAAAGGACAATGCTTGCGCCTGCTTCCTGCCCCAATAGCTGGTTGTGAGAAAGCCCTAATATGGTCCTGGGATGGTTCTTCTATAGGTGGTCTTGGTAGCAAGTTTGAAGGGAACTTGGTGAAAGGCAGCATACTTCTGCATTGCTTGAATTCACTTCTCAGACACTCTGCTGTTCTTGTGCAACCCCTTAGTCAAGGCGATCTTGATGAGTCGGGTAAAATTTCAACACTGGACATCCCTTTACCCTTAAAGAATAAAGATGGGTCAGTTGCATGGGTAGAAAAAGAGTTTGGATTATCTGCTGATGATGGTTTGAAGTTGGGCAGACTGTTGAGTAAAGTGGCTGATGCAATAGAGCTACCGACAATTGGCTATATACGGTTATTGAAGTTACTCAAAGAGAATGAATCTGATGCATTCTTACCTGACATGGACGAATATGAATGGGTTCCTTTAGATGTGGAATTTGGGATCCCTCTTTTCAGTCCAAAGTTGTGCGATAGTATGTGTCGTAGGGTAGTCTCGTCGCAGCTGCTCCAGTCAGATTTATTCTTTGAGCATCATGATGCCATGCAAAGCTTACGAAAAAAACTGCGTGACCTTTGTTTGGAGTTTCAAGCTACCGGTCTTTCTGCGAAACTTCTTTATCAGAAGGAGCAACCAAAAGAACATTCACGCCTGCTTATGAATTATGCTAGTGGAAGGTGGAATCCCCTTACAGATCCATCTTCCCCCATCTCCGGATCGTCGAGTGAGCATCAGAGATTGAAGCTTGCTAACAGACACCGGAGTCATACAGAAATTCTGAGCTTTGATGGAAGTGTTCTTAGGTATGATTTATATTCTTGCAAAAGTCAGTTTGACCTTAATTTCCTGAAAGATTATTTAGTTTATATAAACCATTTATCCACTGCACTAAATGACACAAAATCAAAATTTTGGTTTTGGATCACAGGTCATATGCTTTAAGCCCTGTATATGAGACGAAGGCTGCTGAAGAAATAAGCATGTTAAATGCAGCCAAGTCAGAAAAAGATGATGCTGACAGTAAGGAAGTAGTGCTCCCAGGAGTGAATCTCCTCTTTGATGGAGCAGAGTTGCATCCATTTGACATTGGTGCTTGTCTCCAAGCTCGCCAGCCAGTCTCTCTAATTGCAGAGGCATCTGCAGCATCATCTTCTCTGGCTTTTAAGTGAGGTAATGGATCTTCAGTAACTGACTTTCAGGCACGACATTGCTAAACCACTCCCTTCAATTGCGTGCTACCTGTTCAGTACATATAAAATGGATTCGAGAGAATACCTCAACTCAACCTTGAAATGTTGGTAATGCAAGTAATGCATTCTTGTACTTGTCTTGGCTGTTTAGTTGCTTCATAAGCTATAAAGAAGTAACCATGTACATGAAGCAACATATGCCATCGAGCCTTGATTAGAGTTTTAGGTAATTAGGAGTGTATCATCACTTTTCACCCAATAGCCCTACTGATGTATGACATGACTTGAATGTTTTGAAATTGTATTATTTTTTCATTTAGAGGGGTTCTTATCTTATTCCCTCAGAAAGTAGTTACCATTTTCAGTTGGTCAGTATACTGGCAGCGCTTCAACTAGGGATGCACTGAACGGGGTTGGTCCTCAGATCTACCTCGCACAATGGATTTCAAAGACTTGCGGAAAGCCTTTAGTGCTAAATATAATGCTGCTTGTTATTTTTAATTCTTGTGAGACAATACTGTATGAACACACTTGCTACAGTATACGACTAATTAATCATATATTTTCGTTCTAATGTTAGATTTGAAGAATTTCATTTTTTTGAAAAATTATATTTATATTTAATATTAGACATGATCATAGCAAGTACAAATGGGTATAAGAAATTGAAGAACATAAACAAAGACAAGTTTACAACCTGCACATAACCAAACATTTATACGTAACCTCAGAAAAGACCAAAGACAAGCACTGATCCACAAGCAGCAAACACTGCCCAAAACTTAGAACCCACAGCACTGGCAGCAGAAAAGTCAGGCAAAGAAGTACTTGAGAAATCATTTGAAGGTGCAATGCTTTCACTGTTGATATTTCTACTGCCAGCAATTGATGGGTTCATTGACCTGAACCCAAAAGATGATGGTGGCAATGCCACTCCTGATCCCAAAGGCGGTAGCCCTACTCCTGATCCCATAGGTGGCATTGGCAACCCAAGGCCAGATGCTGGCGGTAGCGCGTTGGAAGGTGTGAGTGGTGGCTGGCTTGATGAGACTAGTCCTCCAGAACCAGCTGTATCTGCTACATTGACAGCTAGTTTCATTCCAATGCCACAATGACCCATGATTCCACATATGAAGTAATGAGGGCCTGGAGTTGTGAGAGTTATGGCCGTGGCACCGCTGCTGTCAGTGGTTATTGAACTTCCAACAGTGCATGACTGGTAGTCGGATTCGGTTACTTCATCCACAGTGTGCCCACCAGCATAGTTGAACACTGCAAACAATCACCTGAGTCAATTTCTGAAATGTCCTATATCGATTTGAGTGGTAAACAGTTCAAGATTTCTGATTCAACACTAAGTTATATTATACTAATACTATATATGAGCTAGAGAAATTCAACATCTTTTATCCGCGCAATTTTGAACAAATATTATAGAAAAAATATACCAAGAGTATCTCCGACAGAGAATGTCCTTCCAGTAGTCCATGTGGTATAATCAGCTCCCATTGTCCATCCAGTAGACCCTCCAACTGTGTACACAGCTCCAAAGCTCGAAACAGCCAAGCATGAAACCAGGACAACAAGCACTAACAAGAATCCTTTACACAATGCCATTTTGTTGAACACTTAAGCAAAGATTTATAAGTTGCTGAAGAGTTGAAACCAATGATTATCAATCAAAACCATGGCCTGCTTATATAACCATCATGGATTCAGGACTAAAGGCTTTTATGAATGGAGTTAGTATAGACTTTTTGGTGCACTGAACTTTTTTGCAACACTGAAAGCTGGAGGATTGGTTTGAACTTTGAAGAATGAATTAGATTCTATCCGGACAGGAACCAGACATGTTTTAAAGTACCTAATTCTGAGAATGAAGCAGGTAGCCGATTTAGCTTCAAGAATGTAACATGGGTTACCACATTGAAATACCATTCTATAATATCATGCAATAATTGAGGAACTTAATCACTCTCCAATTGGTCATGGCCAACATTTAGCACTTGAATTTGGTGATCATTTAAATTTGATTTTTCTGAGGTCTGAGATCCAGAGTGGATTTAGTAGACCGTTGGAGGAGTGGTTTTTAAATAATTTGTGTGTGAGGGACATGTGAGAAATTTTTAAAAGGGTTTTGAATGCTTTGATATCATATACATAAATAAACTATTTGTAAAAATGGAAATAAATAATTCATGTAATGGAAAAAAGAATCAATAAATTTACATCATAAAATTAAAATCGACATATTTACACATAGTGATCAAGTATGCCAATTGAAACTCCAACGTCAATGTGGTCAAGAAGACAGACTCTCATTTCCATTGCCTTGGCTTGAATCCTTCTCTGGTTCTGCAACCTCTTCTGGATTTGTAACGTTGTCCGTGACCTTGTTCGCATGCCCTCCGGCTACAAATACCATTGCTGGGTGCTCTATGAGCTCTTCAAGGCTATCTTCTACTTCTTGAACCTACACATTCATTTGGGTCACAGTAAGTGCATCCAGATCCAAGGAGTTGGTATTAAATATTAATAATATCTACGTGCAAATAAACACAACTTGTCAAAATAAACAACTGCTAGTTTCAAATTTCAATATTCAATAGCCAAGTTGAATAGCTACGAAAATTTTAGTCCAACCAGTTTATACTAAAATCTAACCTTGTCAATGACTTCTCCTATCAAATGAGCTTGCTTAGCTGTTTCCTCTGCCAAATCCTCGATAACGTCCACGGCATGCCTTAGTTTTCCACCTTCTGGCAAGTGGTCAGAGAGTTCCTCCGCTAGTTTATCAACTCGTTCTGACACCTCCTCCACCGCATCTGCGATATCCTCTGCCGTTTGCACCGCAGTGTCCAACTTGTCTGTATATTGCATATTAAGCTATATTTTAGCTAAAACCACACATGTATGTGTTTTCAATTTTTTAATGATTATTTAAGAACACTTGAGATTTGCTTACTTTTTAACAGAGCAAGAGGACTTATTTTGCTCCTCCACATTGGAAAAACTAGAGTTATTAGCAACCCTAAAATCCAGCCCTTCCTGTTCACCACCATGATACAAATTGATACATCTACTTTTGGTTAACTATGATATCAAACATTTACAAAACCTTAAAATTTGACATAACATATTTAATTATTTGCTCATGATATGTTCCCATAACTGAGTGAAATACATACCAAGAGCCGGAAGACCCTGAAGGGATTGGAGTCCCATCAGGCAAAACACTATTTCTGACTAGCACACAGCCTCTGTATCTTCGATTCCGCCACATGATTGGTGCCACTACTACTCTGTTACATCCAAATCCTCTACATTTTTCTAAAAGAACCCATTTGCTATGGCTGAACCGAGCAGTGCAGCTTGTAATACCCACAGGGAGAATACAGCTTGAAACAGCCATGTCACACTCAATACTTGTTTGGAATTTATATTGATGGTAACTATGGAGTTTTTTCAACTGTTTGACAACAAAGGGTTGCTATATATATTGAAGAAAGCTAAGGCTGCTGAGAAGACGAGTAGGAGGAAATGGACTGGAAGGCTACTGGTTGGAACGTGTCAATTACTTATATTTGATTAACAATGAGATCGATCAAGAGATGTAGGAAGTCGCGGTCCATTTTGCTGCTCTAGTCTTGGTCAATATATCTAATTGCATGCAGATCGCAGATCACACCAAGTAAACAATGTGGTTTTTTGAGCTGCAAGTTGAGATTTTTAATATTATCTTACGTCATAGTACGCATCATATGATAACGTAAAAAAGTCATATGATGTCATTACAATTTTTTGTTTCGTTCACTTTGGGTCGTCTGGGTTTTAGAAAAGCCTATAGCAAATTCGGACCAAAAGTCAATTCAAGAATTTGGGCCGGCCCAAGTAATCATTTCAAAAATGTGTATTATAAGCTTTGATTGTTTGTTTGTTAATTAATTATATTATTAAACATTCTTCATTAAGTTATGTAACACTTTGGAAAGGAGATAAACAGTATAAAATTAATCATTTAAACTTGAAAGTGGAAGACGGAAACTTGACTGCTTAAAGTTCCAAAATAGCTTCTAGATATCATAGTCTGTATAAAGGATTCCATGTGCTTGCATGGCTGGAAAGGAGATAAATAGACATGTCCAGTGATCTGTTAAATAAATTATCTACTCTCTAAAAAGTTTAATCAGTTTCATGCAAATTTTCAACTCTATAATTACAAACAGCCAGGAACAAAAATCCAAGCCAAAGATGTGTCAAGTCACCTTTTATAGTGTTCTGTTCCTCAGCTACGTCAGAACAGTCCCTTTACTTTTGGGGATACCCTAGCGAACAGCGAAGCATAATTCACAGAGTTGAGAATTGCAGCATCAGATGATCAACCATTCCCCTTGTTCCTAGATCCTCATCCATCATGAAGTAATCATATATTTTCAGCAAAATTGTACAATGCATGGGACACGTACAGTGAAGAAGAGTGACAATTGACATCAAGTCCCTAGGCCATTATTTTTCTAATAACTCGAATGAGAAGAAAACACGGATATCAACACTGGCTGATATGATTAACATTGGCTGATGTGTTGATTCATAGCTATGTTGTCTTTCACATAGGGGTGTCCAAACGGCCCGCCGGCTCGAAAATCCGGTAAAAGCCCGGTGGCCCGGCCCGACCCGCTAGTCGGCCCGATGGTGGCCCGAGCCCGATGACTTAGGGCCGGGCTAGGGCTTGACCTTTCAAACCCGCTCGGCCCGAAAGCCCGGCCCGAACCAAAGCCCGAAAAAAAAACGTGCATAAAACTATACGATTTATAAATATTAGTGTCGAATTCGTATAATTTGAAATATATATTGTTTGATTTTGAATACGACAACATACAATAATATATGTATATTAAATAATCAAGTCTAGTTTTAACTTAAATGAAAGATATGAATATAATAAAAATTAAGCTTGAAATATTAATTCTAATACATGCCAATTTTTTTATTTTTCAAAATAATATAAAATAAAGACATATGTTTAATGTATAATTAAATGTAAAATATCAGATATGTGTAAACAATATTTTAGGTGTGTCAATTATTTAAAATAATTTTCAACTCGAAATCTTATCTTTAAAAAATTATGCGGTAAAATGAATTATTAAAAATATTTTAAAATGATATAAATATTAAAATAAATTTATTTATTTTCTGAAAAGCCCGTAAAAAGCCCGATCCGGCCCGGTCAAACCCTAAGTCAACGGACTTTTCAAAGCCCGTGGGCTTTCTAATTTTCGGGGAGCCCGGCCCGGCCCGGCCCGAATTTTTCAAAAAGCCCGAATATTTTCCGAGTTTTAGGGTCCGGGCTTGACATTTTAGGGTGAAGCCCGGCCCGGCCCGATGGACACCCCTACTTTCACAACCCTGATCATCTTTTGTAGCTCTAGAAGTGTCTCTTTATTTCCCTAAAGTTAGTACAAATTTTGATGATTTAAAGGACCTTTGAAAAGACCAGACATTTGGATGTGTTAATACCTTTTGGAATTCAATAAAGCTGTGGTTTAAAGCTCAAATTAAGTTTACATAAATACTCAAAGAGCATGATCACACTAAAAGCTTCTGCAGCTTATTTAAAATTGATCGTCATGCATGGTATACATACACAGCATATTCCAGAATGAGAAAAAGGCAACACTAGTTAAATGCTACAACTCGGAACATTGTAGGGGACAAAATATAAAGCAGCTATAATTACACAATACTATGCCTAGTTTTGGACAGCAAGCAAACAAACAAACAAACAGGGATCTGTTCACTACAAATTCCAGATAATGCAATTACATGATGCCACCTTGAAGCTACGAATACAGAAAAAGTGCAACAGTTCATTAAAAAAAGACCAAGAGCACACAGACTGATGACTGAGAGTGCTAAATAGTATGATTATGTAATTATTGAGTTTTATTCTCTCTCTGTCTCTAATCATCATTAAGATCTTACCTTAATCTCTAATGGAATTGTGTTTGTGACTTTGTGGCGATTTGGAAGTCCACTATAATTAACAGTGAATGATACATCACCTAATGAAAGTGATTAATAGAGATCGAATCAGTGATAATGCACAAAATAATTGGATTACGAAATCGTAGATGTTTGACAAATAAAAATTCATTTTTCATTCTGTTATAGACTTATAGTTAAATACACATTATTATTCTTTTTCTAAAATACTTTATATTCTTCTAAACACATACAAAATAAATATAATTATTGTCAATAAAAATTAAATTTTCAAAAAATTAACTAACATAAGAAATATATAAAATGACCCTTCATATTACATTAGGATCAGCAATGATACGATTTTTTACCTACCAAATTTGTAGCAGTCAGTTTCTTTTAAAACCACCAGACCCAAGAATAATTGTCTTCAACTCAATTATGACACTTTGATAGCTACGTACTTCACAAGAATGTTTCAAGATTAAAGTTAGTTGTATTCTGTCCGCGCATCAATTTCAAGGATGCGTGCTATTGATGGGAGACATCACCTTAATAGAGTAGTCCATTACATACCATTTCTGTTCACCTTGACCAATTAAGCTTCCCAAATTAAAACCCCCCAACATCTATCAATATATTTTGATGATATAGAAAATTTAAAGAAATAGTTCCATTCAATTCCCATGGTTGAGACAATTTAAATCTCATGTTAAGTTGTTGATCAACTTCTTATCATTTGTATAATATTTTCCTTACACTTCATCGACATCAGGGTTATTTATCTTTTTCAATTATATACATTGAAAATGCACCTTTGATTATTTGGAATATTTTGTATATATGTGAAATAATTAGGTATAGCATGCACGATAATCCCAAATGATCCATTAAAATACATTAACAATGTCAATAAAACTGAAACCAGATTTGTACAAAGACGCGTCTTCAACTCTGTATTATTATTATTAATAAAGTCATCGACACTAATTACTCTCCTCCTCAATCTTGTGTAGCATTTCATTAACTGCAGCAGCAATGTCTTCGACAGAATTCAGTTTACTGCCTTCCTCTACCTGCATTTCAATATAATAAATAATGTTAAAATTATCTCAGAATATTCAGATAATTACAAGGGAATGAATATATATAGTGAGTAGTTATAAACATGTACGTAGCAAATTACATCCTTATATATGCCAATCTAAATTCCATATGATCTTTTTCTAAAAATAAATCAACCGCGAAATTGACACAATTATTGCTATATATCAGCCAGATGACTAAATTAGTCAAGTAGGTTAAGGTTAGAGTTATATATAAAAAGAGCTTAGTGAAAAGAGTTGCAACAAAATAAGGGAAAGTGAAATTGAAAAAATGGTACCAACCTTGACACTGATTGAATACAGAACCATGTGTTCTAGAGAAGACACATTGAGATGTTGCACTGTGAGCCTAAGGCTTTGGAAGGTACTCACAAGCTTCACTAGTTGTTTCGAGCATCTTTTTGCCAGTATTTTCACATTTGCATGGCTCTCCACTATGCTCACTTCTATGTCCGCGGCTGAGGCAGCCTTGTATTGATCTTCCACCAACTTATCATCCGTTGTGGATTTGACTTTGGTGGTATATTGTGGAAATTTAATAAAATTATAAAATGGAGACAGGAAGTTTTCTTGAGGCTTGTTTTGTTCCAGCTGTTGTTGGTGATGATACTTGGTGTTCTTCTTTGCCTCTAGGGTTTGCAGTAGCTGCTCCAATTCTTTTACAAAGTTGATAGCTCCTCCGATTATTGATGCTTGATCACCCTAATGACACAAATATATGTGTTAAAAGTTATGGACCACAAAACACTAAAAAGAAAACTTTATGTCAACGTTTCAATCAAAATCATACTTTCTGATTAATCAAAAAAATTCTTCCTTTCTGGGGTCTAGACTCTAGAGTGATATGTATGCATACCCTCTGAGCGTAGGAAGATGGCATTAGCGATCTCAGAACCGCTAAGTACTCATTCATCTGCTTCCGACGGTTGCGCTCCACCGCAATGTGGGTCATTCTTTGGTTCTCCACTTCATCCTTATTCTTAATCGTCTTGGTGCGCCTTCTCTTCCTTCGAGTAGTCACTTGCTGATCCTTTTGACGTTCTTCCTCTAAAGGCATCTCAGACACTCCCTGAACGTCTTCGGACGACGTGTTGTTGCAGTTAGGCACCCACTGCCCATTTACACTAGTGTTACCTGAAGAAGACTCCAGCCAGTTTACAAAGTTTAAACTGTCTTTGTCAAGGAGAGTAAGGACTAGAGACTTGTCCCCTTCAGGTTCAAGGAATAACTGGTCATAGCTACATGAATGAGTATCCATGATCCCACTGATACTACTACCACCACCACACATCTCATCTTCCACTCCTTGGAAATAGTCCCTGAAGCTACTGCAACTGTAGCCAAATGGGTCTTGTGGGAATACCACTGCATCTAAGGCCATAGCAATACTTGATATTAGTTGGACTGAGAGATTGAACAGATGAAAGTAGGGATCGGGGAGAACGAGGAAGAAGGTGAGATAGAAGAGTGATGTGTAAGAAAATATGTGAAGCGAAGTAGTGTGCTTTTATAAGTCTGCAATTTGGTTTAGATGATGTGTTATTACTACTCTGAGAAAGAAAGATGTCCTGCTTTTGTAAGGCTTATTGTTGATGATGTACAATAAAGAAAATTGTGCTTAAATAAGCCGAGAATGAGAGATTGTAGTCATCACACATTTCGCCACACTTAATACTGCATGATTTGGCTGATGAAGATTGATTGCTAAGCAAGTGTGACACAGTAAACAGCAAAGTACAATGTTACTGGTCACTCTAAATCAAAGATCATTTGCACAATGTGTTGAACACCAGGTGTAAATTGTAATTAATAGAAGTATGGATATCACTTTACAAATTCAATAATGGCAGAGCTCCTAGAATTTTCATCTCACTCATCAATTAATATACATCAGAAACAAACTCTGAGGGATATGTTCTTAGACAGGATATGGGGGCCATGAATCTAAAAGGGGATATGGTTATCAAAGAAAGAAGATGTGTACACATAGATTGCACCACAAACTCATTGACAGATGTATTTTTGAGTTTGTGTAGGATCTACGTTTACTCTAAACTTTAGGCTCTTAAAAAAGAGACAAATATTCTCCTAATAAATTATTCATGTTACTTTGGACATTCTATTTGGACTTGCATCATAGTCACTTCTCTCAATCTTTTTTTGATAGAACTTCTCTCAATCTTAACACCTTGTAGTGTACAGACTTCACATTTGAATTCTGAGAATCTGAGGTCTATTTTATATTTTATATCCTAATTGATTTGTGATAGGGTAAATTATGTACACAAGGTAACTTGAAGATAGAAAAGATGAAGAAAAGAATGAATCATTGTACTTTTTGTATCAATTCACAAACCCTGATGGGTCTAATATATCTGATACAGAGTTCTTCCCTAAAATCAGAAAAAGAAAAAAACAAGTTTGTAAAAATTGTGACAAAAGTATCTCCATGATCTCACATAACCCATCTCACAGTAAAATTGAAACTTTATGCATGTGACAAATGAGTGACCAATTATACTGCCAAAAACCTATGTGCATTGATACTCCAAAACCAAGGATATCCATGTTCAAAATGTAGCATCTGCAGTAGGATGATGGTAAGGAAAAGGAATCCATCAAGAAACCACACTCATAAAGACTAGATCTATGAGAGCCTGACCATACGTGTGAGATGAATCTAATGTAAATGGCTAAGTTATCATGTTAGAGCTCTTTTTACGATGCATCATGTTAACTGTTCTGCAACCCTTCTCTTGACTGTTATATTGGTTTTATATATCTTTATACGAGTATAGTTCAAGAAGCATCTTTAGGTGTGTACGTTGTTGCTTAATTTTGACACCAATTTCAGTGGTTAAAATGTTACATTGGAACTATGCAAATCAATTTGATCTAGGGGTGTAACAAAGTAACCGGTAACGAATTATTTACCGGTCCCGGTTCCGGTATCGCTTCCGGTATCGGTTCCAAACCGGGATTTACTCTAAAAAACCGGGATTCGGGACTGTCCCGGTACCGAAAATTAGGTACCGTTACCGGGACCGGTACCCAGGGACTAAATCACCGGTTCCCGGTACCGGTAACGGATTTTACTATACCAAGCGCACGTCTCTTGATTTATCCAAGCGTACGCTTCTTCTATTCCCCCAAGCGGACGCTCTTTTCTTTTCCCAAGCGCACGTATCTTGTTTTTATGATAAATTCTTGAACGTGCGCTTGGAAAATTCAAGGGACGTAAGCTTGGAATTAGAAAATCGGAACCGGGACCGGGAAAGTCCCGAATTTTGTACCGCTTTTAGTCCCGAATCCAACCGGTTCCGAATTTCGGGACTGAAGGCATTACCCGGTCCCGGTCCCGGTACCGAAATTCGGGAAAAAATCGGAATTTTTTAGAACCGGGACCGGTTCCGGTACCGATTTTAAAAATCCCGAATTTTCGGGACCGGGACAGAAAATCCGAAATTTCCCGATTCCCGGTACCGGTTTCACCCCTAATTTGATCCATCAGGAAGTGTTCCTGAAGTTTTTACTAAGACATTCTGTTCTTAATAGATAATTTTTCGAAAAGTCAACTGCAAGTATATACTGAACGAGTTTTAGCTCGCTCATATCGAGAAAAGGATATAATCCAAGTACAAATAATCATTATTATGCTTACATTTGCTGATTATTTATGACTAACTTCTTGTTAAAAATGTAATAAGAACAGCATATGTTATGGTAGTATTAGTACAATAACTGTTTATTAATCAACTACCATATACTATATTTATTTAAATCTAAAAAATAAAATATATATTAAGGTATATTCAATGTTTATTAACAATTTCACAAAATGTTTTCTTTCCAAATTTTAACTTAAAGAACACTTTCCTGTACCATTAAATAATTTTTTCAATTAAAATATTCGAAATGGTAGGTTAGTTGCATACAAACTTGTATAAATTACAGGCACATCTACAATTACAAACTACTTTTTCTTCATTTAATTCTAGCTAGCATTCCTTTGAATTTCTTCAAACATGAGAATCTCTGGCATCGCCTCTCTGCTTCTCATGACATTGTTGATCATCTCAATAGGTATCATTTCCATAGCCATTTTGACTAACTAAGAGACTATATCAGTGTAAATCCTTATTAATATTTGATTATCAGAAATTAAAATCTTATTAATAATATTGAGGCGGTTTTACTTATTTATCTATTAATTGCGTAACGTTTAATCTTTTAAATTTAATAATTGAACATGAACTGGCCCGCATTCAGAATGAGATTTTAGATACGTGGGCCGCGCTTATAATTTAATCTTTATTGGGCCTTTCTCAGACTTCTACGGCCCATTAAACTATGCCGCCAAAAATAAATACAAATTTAGAGAGGTGATCAGATCACTGCAAAACTCCTGAGACACTGAAATCGATCAATCTGGTGTTCTTGTATCGGAATTTCTCAATCGCCATTTATTGTTACTCATCTTCGATTCAGTTCAATCACTAGTAAACCCATTTTTAATTGTTAATTTTTATATATTAGTCCAATGTGTTAAGAACCGAATACAATTCAAATACCAAAACAACAAGTTCATTTTCGAGACTGATGATGAAAATGGATTTGAGCAGCTCGCGTCTAATTTGACTGATCTCGGCACAACAGTTTGATGCAAATGTTTAGTAACCACTTGTGTGTTGATCATTGTGCTTAGTTCAAACAAGTAAGTTGAACTTTTCGAGACTGTGTTGATTGGAATGCTGGAAAGGCCTAATCTAAAAATGGTTTTGAACTTAAATTGAACTAAGGACTGATTGACTGAAGATGATTATTTTCCAAGCATGGTGATGGTTTGGTGGCTTTGATTCACATAGTACCTTAGTTTTCGGTCGGTTGATACATTTTCACCTATCGTCTCATCTTATTCAGGTTCAAGCCACAAGAAAAAAACCAAACTGCTAATGGTATTTAGTAGTTTTGAAGCTGGGGTAAATTCATATACTTTCTTTGAATACAAGGTGCAACGTTTTCAACGAGTTTCCTTAGTCTGGGCTACCTGAAGTTCTGATCATCAGCCAACTGGCGAATATCTGCCTGCTCCATGCCACAAACCTCAAACCAAAAATATTCTCAAGCGGTCTCTCTTAATGCATCTGGTAGAATTATATATTTCCAAAATTATTGCCTTCTGTCTCATCTGCTGGATATCTCTTGTGTTGTTTCTTTAATATCTTATTTGGCTTGTACTATCCTACTCCAACTGTGGTTATATATTCTCATGTTGAACCTTGGTCGCATATCACGAATATTTCAAGATCATGAGATAAGTCAAAGCTGTAAGCTTTTGGGCATTGTGGACCATTTCACAAGGGAACTCTAAGTACCTATCTGCCTCAAGTAACAAGTGTTTTGGGTTTGAGTTAAATTTTACATCTTAAGGAATAAGTAAAAACCTGGTAAGCACTCGCAGTACATTCACGGATTTGTCAAATTTCTAAGCATTCAAGGAACTGAACAAATAAGTATTGAAAATATTATTTCTTTATATATCTGCAAAACGGAAACTTTGGTGTTCTGAAACAAATGTGTCCAACTCTATGAACATTTTATTTGATTCCACAAACACTCAACATGTATTTGTATACAAATTCTCAAGAATAAGAACTATATAAGGTAAATCAGTCACTGGTCCATCTCAACAGCATCATTAAGCCTTCTCCTTTTGTTGGACTCTGCGCAGGAGGAGGTGCCGGCCAATGTTTCGTAACTTCGAGTTGTCACACTTGGGAGTCTATCCAACACAGCAGTGGGGCTTTGAGGCAAGATAGATATCAATCCATTACACATGGTCGTAGAAACTTCCCCACTGATCAATCCGACTTCTTTCATTGTTCTAGCACATTTCACTACTTTTTCCTGCAATGATTAGACGGTGAAACAAATACTCAGATGTCTGGATACAGTAACATAAATGATGTAGGAAGTAGAGATATGTTACCTTATCCAAATAATGGCTGATTGATGGAAATGATTTATCACCATCCGTTAGAAATAATGCCACCGCACCAGCAACCTCAGATGGCCTAAATTCCAATAACTCAATCTCTGCAATATTATATGAATGCTCCTATCAGTTCTGCTGTTTCTAATGGTACTTGTTGTCTCAATGCAAGATGAATACACAAATGCACCTTTAATTGTGTTAGAAATGAGCTTGATTGATTTTAGTAACAATGTACGAGACGGATCCTTATCGCCATTGATCATGTGTAGGAAAGAGTCAATGAAAGAAAATGGTGTCACAGCCTGCATTCTCCAATTCAATGTGCTTAAGACTAAAAGCTCCATCCTTTGTATAGTTTTAACCTCAAATATAAACTTTGAGCTGTAAACCTGTCCATCAAAGAATAACCTATATCATCCAGCAACTAATCATGAATAAGCTTCAGTAGAAATGTTCATTAGAGCAGTGTCTTACCTGCAACTTCATGGTGAAAGGAATCTCATTCTCTTCCATTTTTGCAGCAATGGATAAGCAAGCAACCGCCAACAACTGCGCTGTCCAACCCTGTCCTTTCTATAAATTGAAAAGCACATTAGATTTCATCACGATACGGATCTTAATTATTCCAACTAAAAATTTCCAAAAAGAATATAACCTCACCGGCAAATCATAAGCTGACATAAACCGATCTACGAAACTGATAGCTAGATACGCACAAAGAGGTCCGAATCCAAAATGGGCATGTGCCTGTTCCACAATCAACACACTTATAAGTCTTAAAGTCCCAACCTTTCCTCAAAATCCCATCATACACAAACTAATCAATCAGCCAATTGAAACATCAAAATATCCAAAAAGTTCGAACCTTTGTAATCCAATCCACAGCACTTCTCCTCACACTCAAATCTAAATCACCAGACCTCAATCTTAGCACATAACCCTCACCAACTCCATACTCCTTCTCCCTCTCAATCATCACTCTCAAACACTCCTCACTTTGAACAGGCAACAATCCCCACAGCAACATCTCCCCACCAACAACATAACCTCTCTCCTCCCTCAACTTACCTTCAAATTCCAGCACAGACTCAAAACAGCCAGAATCATCATCCAACAAGCTACTATTCTCCTCATTACAAAACAGCAAAGAGTCTGCACCTTCATCACACTCCATGCTAAACAACATCAATCAATCAAAAAAATTAGAAACTTTACCAAAATTCCCAACTGGGTCTGATCCGTTGGAGGATTTGGGGACGTGGGTATTTATCGGAATCTGATAAAGATTGAAACTTCGTGACCAAAATGGATTGGACTTTGGGTTGAAATTAGTCAAAAGTATTCAGTGAGCCACTCAATAGGAGCGGCTGTAAGATTTAATCGAGCGAGAGACGCTTAAAGAGAGAAACTGAGACTTTATACTGATCGATCGGAGGAAGAAAAGAGATGCCCATTGAGTATTCGGAGGAAAAAAGGAAAAAAATATATTTTGCGATGTGTCCCGTGTCCGTTCGGAAGGGGTAATTTGGTAAATTGGATGTGTCGTAGGAGTTGTGCGTGTCCGGAGATTCAGATGGTCGCACACTATGCCGGACACGTAGAAGAAAGTGATTGGTAGTGAATATCCATGTCATTATGA
Organism: Sedum album; assembly: GCA_006409495.1. Taxonomy (NCBI): domain Eukaryota; kingdom Viridiplantae; phylum Streptophyta; class Magnoliopsida; order Saxifragales; family Crassulaceae; genus Sedum; species Sedum album. The sequence goes on along the minus strand of QZGG01000607.1, from coordinate 66,115 downwards.
ACTTTTGCTAATGCCTATAATTCAGAAGTTGGTAAATGTTATTTGCACATCAAGAAAACGTTTATTTGCATATCAAGAATATGAGGATTCCATTGCTGCAAATGTTTTTATTTGGCTAAATGAGATTTTGCAAAGTTTTAGGTTTGATATGATTTTCGTAATAAGTTTATAATTGTTCATTGGATTTTAATTGTAAGGTTTAAGGATAAGTTTTAAGGGTGAGAAATGACCAAAAACAGGTGTTTTTGCTCGATCTTACTACTGCTATTTATAATAAAAAGATATTCCTTTTTGATACAAAGATATTAACTTGTTTTGAGGAATTATAAAAAGGATAGATGTGGCGATCCAGATAATGAGTGGTAAAATTATTTTGCGAGTTAACATTACGCAGTTTTATAAAAAATTCAGTTAAAATTATTAAAGACTGAAAGATAATAGTATAAAACAATAAAACAGACGTCGTATTGATACCCACAGAAAATAACTCCGAAGTAATGGATTCGGATCCTCGATGCAAAAAGTCTTTTTATTATTTTAACATCATTTACAGGGTACAGATTTTCGAGGATCGTAAAACATGCTCTCAATCCAACCCTCGTATTTTTCACAAATCTAACCGCCAACTTTAACAAAAATTAATTTTAATCTCAATTGTCAGATTAATCCAATCAACAAATAAAAATTCGACCTTCCGTCCCACAAATACTTAATATACTCCTCACTTAACTTACCTTTTACATAATATTAAATACAAAAAGAATAATTTCTTAATCTTCATTTGAAAGAAGTCGATTTGTCCAACAAATACACTATAAGGACTAATATACAATAAAGATAACATTTGTGCCAAAACTTAACTTTTTAGGTTTATTACGGGAAAACACCCCTATAATAGGGGTGTTTTTCAAATAACACCCATTTAAATTTTTTTCCCAGCAAAACACCCATTTATTTTCAATTTTTTCAATGTCACACTCATTGTACTATTTCGGTACTATTCCATTAAATATATTAATAAAATATTATATAATAATTATAAAATTCAGAAAAGTAAAAAAAAACATAAAAAATCAAAAAATATTATAGAAAATATTAAAATCAGAAAACTTTAATGTATAATTATATTTCGTATTTTCATATTTTTGACGAAGTGTACATAACAAACTATTAATGTTAAAATCCTACTCATCAGAAAATTTCTTCACATTCAGTTTATATTTTCACTTGTATATATGTTTATATTTTTCGTATTTCATATTTTTGACGAAGTGTACGTAACAAACTATTAACTTTTTCACACTAAAATTAAGTCCAAACACCCCCCCATATGAGTCATGGCGCTGACGTCACTCTGCATCACTAAGGCCGCATCGCTCATCTCATCATCTTCCAACGCTCTCCGCCGCCACCGCCGCCGTATCCCCGTCGTTGGAGCTCTCTGTTTCCTCTCCTTCTTTTCCGCATCCAGATTCTTCACCTCCACCCCACCTCACACCGTCGGAAAGATTTTAGGGTTTTTTGTTTGATTTGAATCGAAATTTTGTGGTTTCTTGAATCGATCATTTGATAATTTTGATGGGTTTTTTCCGAATTTTTTTGTGCTGTAGGGGAAATTTTGGACCGGCGGCTCGTGCTCGGACGATTTCGATGGAAGCCAAAGGCGATATCGTTCCAACTATTGTTGTTTACGTTACTGTGCCGAATAAGGAATCAGGTTTCAGCTATGATTCATTCTCTTATTCGTAAACTTTAACAAAAGGAAGAACTGATTGTCCCGGCGTTGAAGTTTTGTTGTTGAGTGTGTTTGTGTTTTTTGAGATGATATGCTTGGGAAAGTAGTATCATTGTTTCAGATTATGAATGTTGTTTTCTGATTTTTGGGTTGCTATCTTTAGTGGATGATTGCTACGATTGGTGTTTTTTTGCTAGGTAAAGTAATTTTAGGTCGTTGTGAGTTACACCTTATGGGAAAAAATGTTAAACTCGATGCAGGTAAGAAGTTAGCGGAAAGCATAGTGAAAGAAAAGCTTGCTGCTTGTGTAAACCGAGTGCCAGGCAAGTGTTTCTTTACCATTGCTGAGTTAAATAAAGTGCTGTTTCATTTTTGTGTTTTTGAAATTTCATTAAGTCAGAAGTCCTGTGGTGGTGTATTAACCTTGATTTATGATGTTTAGCATATTTGTTGCCAATAAGATGCTTCATATGCAATGTTTTATAGACTAATTCCTGAGCCTCAATCTTATTTTGTTCACTGTTGTTGAGTCTCTTATGTGTCCCTTATCTTTACTTTATATCAAAGGTGTGGTTTTATTTAGTTAGGGTAGGGCAGTTGGAGTTTTTTATATTTAGTGTAACATGTTGAAACTGCGTGCTCTTAACTTCATCCTAATCACTCTTCCTTTTGTGTGTTTTGGTAAAACATTTGTTTCTCTTCAGGTATTGAATCAGTTTACCAATGGAAAGGAGAGGTGAGAACTTGCCTCTAGTGAAAACAGATATATTTTTGATAATCATGTTGCTGTTTAGATGATACTATGAATAATCATATTGTCCTATTTCATCAAAGTTTTGTTGAACTATCGTTTTCTGCAGATTCAGACCGATTCAGAGGAGCTGCTTATAATTAAGACTAGGCAATCTCTTTTGGAGGCTCTCACAGAACATGTTAAAGCTAACCATGAATATGAGTAAGTAAACATTCTACCTCATAATCACCTCCTTTCCTCGTGGTTTTAAACTTGGTAGGTAACGCTTAAACTCTCTGCTAGCCTTAGATGTTTGATAACGCAGTTAAAGTATTATGGGCATTTGCCTCTCTGTACTTAATTTTGTCTAGCATTCATGTTTAAGGCACCAGCTTCTTGAATCTAATGCTAAGAAATCCGAGTAGACTAGACATTGCAAACCGCGATACCCTTGCTGATTTGTTTTTGATTTGAAGTTGAGAACTGTCTTGAAAGAGTAATCCAGTCTCATCCAGTAGAAAATTTGTTTGAAATGCAACATATAAATCTAAGTAACTCAAAGTCGCAAACTCCGTATTAGTGCTGTGAACATACTACGTGTCACAAATTACAAAATTTATTTGTGACCTACTAAGTTGTTCTCTCATTTTAACTTTTTGACCAGAGTGCCGGAAGTCATAGCCCTGCCAGTAACTGGTGGAAGCACTCCATATCTGGAATGGATCAAGAGCAACACCAGAGATTGAACCTAAACATAATCTAATCTTTTGTGGATGCATTGGTATACAACTTTTATCTTTGCAGAGATAGTTTATGTAGAAAACAAAAACACTGTATTTTGTCCTTTCTAATCTGAAGTATTATACTGTATTATGTTTTGGACAACTGGTCAACTATACTAATTTTGATGAGCTCATAACATGGAAGCTCTCTTTTGACACCCCTTGGAATGGTAGTTCTATCTAAGCGTGAGTCTGCGAATATCAGTATTCAGTGGGTACAAAGGTCGACAAGCCTTCTTTACTTATGAAATTAAGCATAATATTCAGTGTAATGGTAGTTCTATCTAACCATAAGTTGGCACAGATCAGTATCCAGCCTCTTTACTATAATTAAGCATTTTGTATGCTATTATTTCAACAGTTGGACAGTGTTTTAGTTAGTAGAGATCTGCTTAAAACATATTACGCCCGTGGTTACAGACCCTGGACAGATGATAGCATTATGTTTTAACACAACTCACATGAAATCGAATTGGAAATGAAAGGAGAAAATGCACTTGGATTTAAAAAACTTGAAAATCAAGGTTTAACAAATTCATTATGAATTTTCAGCACAAATGTCTCAGCATGATTCATACACGCATTAGAATATAACATGGACAGTCCAATTCTTTCAGGAAGAAACAAGCACTTCAAAAGATCCCATTAAACTCCGTTTAAGGTTCATCAAGCTGGTCCTGCATTTGAAGGGATGAATAAATGAGAAACCAAACAATGCTCTACACTACCACAAAATTAAATTTAAAATGTCAAAATTGCTATTCTTAAAGAGAAAGGACTACTTGTGCATCTGAGGTCCAGAGAGTGAGGTTATCCCTGAGGAGTTGCATGATAAGGGTACTATCCTTGTATGATTCCTCACCCAATGTGTCCAGCTCGGCAATTGCTTCCTCAAAAGCCTGTTCAGGAATTATTGTTAAATACAGTTACTTGGTTGTAAACTTGAGAAATGGGCATGTCTGCCACTATGCAATACATCCCACATGGCCTTACTGGCATGGAATAAAATATAATGAAAGATGTGACCAGATCCCATGCCTCAATCAAGTAGCTATATATGAGGGAAGTAAAATGAATCCATCATTTCCCGAAAGTAGAAACCTGGGATCTTAAGCAATAGAATCATCACAATCACCTTCAATATATCTAACTAATAAATAAAATTCATGCATACATATTGCTATACAGCTTAGATAGCGGAGTACCATGTTTTTATTATTATGAACATAAACACCTAATAATCGTTTGAGCAATGGGAAATTATAGAAAGTGAAGGAGCCCCAAAAGGCTCAGTAACGAGACAAAAAGAAGAAGCACAACTGGACGCCTAGATGTGAGCTTCTAGCTCTGGAAATCAATCGTGAAGGGAAAAACCTCATTGTATCCAATAAAAATTCAACTGTGATAAATTACTTCAATTTAATCAGATCTGAGCCAAGCTACCAGGAAAATAATATAACTTGCAGAAAAAAATAAACCAAACTCAGCATTTTACATAAAATTCACAGGGTATAAAAAAGCCATAACGAAAATCCCATATTCCAGAAATAGATAAACACAATTTGAAGCAGAACATACCTGCTTTGCCATATCACACGCCTTATCAGACGAATTCAAAATCTCATAGTAAAACACAGAGAAGTTCAGAGCCAGCCCCAATCTAATCGGATGTGTCGGAGCAAGATCCGTCAGCGCAATATCCTTCAACAACAAACACACTCAAATCCATCATGATTAATACAACTACTTCAACACTCACGTATAATCAATCAAAAACTAATGACTTCTCAAAAATAAAAAAATGCTAAAATATTACCTGAGCAGCTTTGTAAGCATTCATAGTATCTTCAGCAGCCTTCTTCTTCTCATCCCCCATCTTAAACTCAGCCAAATACCTATGATAGTCTCCCTTCATCTTCAAATAAAACACCTTACTCTCACTCGCATTAGCCGATGGAATCAAATGCGAATCCAACAACTTCAAAATACCTCCACAAATCTCCGTCAACTCTCCCTCAATCTTGGATCTATAATCCTTCACAAGCACAACATGCTCTTCGTTCTTCCTACTCTCTTCCTTCTGTTCGATCGACGACACGATCCTCCACGCCGCGCGTAACGATCCGATCACGTTCTTGTACGCGACTGAGAGTAGATTCCGCTCTTCAACCGTCAATTCCGATCCGGAGGCTGTGGATCCGGTTACAAGATTCTCCATAAACTTCACCATCTCTTCGTAACGCTCTGCTTGCTCTGCGATTTTTGCCAGGTAAACGTACTGCTCACGGGTGAGATTCTCCGGCACCGTCGCCGCAGCCGCCATCGATGAGATTTTTCCGTTTGGGGTTTTTAGAGATAGAAAGTCGTTCGTGGAGAGGAGATAAGTCCACGCAGCTCTAAATATACTAGTCGATGATCCACTGCGACGCGGTGCACGTGAACATACTAATGAATATTTCCGTCGCTAAAACACCTTTTTTCTGTTCAGCCATTTGCATCGTGAAGGAAAGATGTTGCAACACACCGTTTTGATATTACGTTTCCAGAAAAGTGATTTTTTCAGGCGTGAACTTCTCGTCTTCGACAGCGCCGCCAAGGCTTCCGTTGCGTCTCATTTTCTGTAAGTTCAAGAACGGATTTCCTATGGTTTCTTTCAATGGGTGCAGAATGGCTTTTGAATTTTTAGAGATTTGTTCGATTTGAATTGTACTGCGAATTTTTCGGTCTGAGATAATATTGAGTACTTTGATCGCGTGATCATGTTGAAGTGTTTTCTGATCTGGGCTTTGATTTTTTAGGTTAGTTTATCAGAACTTGGAGCTTGAATGGCGCATAGACGTGTCCTGGGCCGTGTACTTAGTGATTCAAATGTATGCAATTCTGACAGGATTATTAAATGCTGGACAAGGAGTAAGGTACAGGAAATTGGAAGTGATTCTCACCAAAGTAAGTCTGTTTGTTTTGAAAAGTTGAGTCTTTTTTCCGGTGTTACTATTCGGTTTGTGCCACTTTGGTGTTTGATATGTGTGTTTGTGGCATGGCAGAATATTGATAAGCTTGGGAAAGTGGGACAGACAGTTCAAGTTGCGCCTGGGTATTTTCGCAACTATCTGATGCCTAAGTTATTGGCTTTGCCGAATATTGATAAGTTTGAGTATCTCATGCGGGAGCAATTAAAGGTTTAATTTTGTTAGAGTATTTCAAAGTATTTATTTACTGTTTATTATCGCTTCTTTGTAATGTAATATTTGTAGTGCGCCGAAAGGTCTAGATGTGAATGAGTGAATCCTTGAGTTATTAAGAAGGAAAATAAGGGAGCAGATGTTGTTTTTCATTATCGATGGTTGTGTCTAAACTGGGATGTCATTATCCGTGTGTGTTATCCAGCTAAGCCAACCGGAAGAAGTGCAAGAGGTTCGAGTAGTTAAAGAAACGAGTGTGGATCCAATGGTTGAATATCAAGCAGCGGCACGGGGTCTCGCCAATTCACGTTTGGTAAGCCGTCGCTCTTTGTAGTTTATGTTAACAGTTGAGTATGTTATGGAATCAGCGACTCTTCTGAGGTCATAGCCTGCAGATCTGTTTATATGCTAAGCTTGAAACTATGGTCTGATTTTCACAGTTGTTTTTCAGTCATTTAGGAGGTATCTGAAGTCAAAAGAGGAACTGCGTGAACCAGTGACAAAAGAGGAGATTGTGAATGAGGTATGATTAAGACTGTCTTTTATACATACTTATTCCTTTTGAAATAGCACTTGTTTATTTATATGACTTACAAGCATTAACAAGCATAATTTCGGGTTGAGATAATCTGCGGGCCATTTGGTATTTCTGTATGTTGAAAATGCAATTCATTGCGAAAAACAACTTGGTAGTCACATTTCATTGTCTAAAACTGTGACATTCTAAAATGCAAATCCAGTAACTTGACACCATTGTATGTTTCATTTTAGCAACTATTCTTTAAAACTTCGGTTGCCAGAAAGCACTAGACGTTCAAATCGAACCAGAAAACCTTTACCTTCTCCCATTAACAAGTTGGAGAGTTTGACATTCCCTTGCGTTTGCCAATGTCCATTCCCTTGCCCGAAGGAAAGCTACAGTGGTCTCTAAAGGTCAAAACCAGAGGCAAATAGCCTGTCTCCACATTATTCAGGTCAAACTTATTTATCGCAACAATGCATGCTTAAGCTTCTATGTCATTTTAGTGCTGCTCTGATCAGTCACACGAACTGAGCTACCTGTTAACTCTCTTCTCGGAAAAAAATACATTTTCTCAGGGCAGCCCTTTTTGTTCCTCCTTTTCAGATACTGAGTTACGACGCATTTATTAAAATATCCACTCTTTATGCTAAAATGTTAATATAGTTATTTCAATTTCTTGAAAATGAATAATAAACCTAATGAATCAGATTCTTGAATGTAAACATTCTTCAGTCATTAGTTTTACAGTTGCACTGGATGATCGGATTATTAACTTAGCTGACACGTCTGTCTTTTCATTCAAAACATGCTAATGCTAGCATTGACTAAAAATGCGTAGAATTTTAGACCTTGTTTTTCATGTAGTCTAATACTAAATGATATCATTGAAACTTGTTTTCCATGTGTTGGGAAAGTGATCTCTGATATGGCGTGCTGGAAATGCAACTTCCTCAAAAGTACTATAAAACATTCAATAATAAAACCTGATTCCTTAACTCATCTTCACCTAAATATTCCACAAATTGATATGGGAGTATTCCCTTAACAACTCCCTCTACGAATATCTATAAATCAAAATTAATGTGTGTCAACATCAATAATAGTCCAGTGTATTTTTTCTACAAATACGCACATATTCTATACGTAAAACAACATTGTATGATTCTGATAAATCTAATTTTGTGTGCACTGATCGTCAAGTCAAATCTAAATAATCCACACTGGTCCAGTCTTGTGCTTACTGCTTATTATACATAGTTGTTGAAATTGAGACAATTGTATTATCCTCTTTTTATTATATTTAAAAATATTTTGGGTAGAAAGTTGCATAATTTAAGTTGAGGACTAAGACCGATTAATACAATAAATTATTTCGTAAAGTTGGAAGACAAAACATTCACTAAAATATTTATTATTTTTCACCCACATAAAAAATATTTTCATCTGGATTCGAATAAATGTGTTTTAAGTTTTAATTATTGGTAATTCTTCTTACATGTTAACAAATCATTAAATTAATCAATAATTAAAAATATAATTATTTCCTTATTTAATTTCCAAATCAGCAGTCATCGTCGCTCCTCTCTTTACAAAATACAAACAAACACTTCTCTAGATTTTCATTCTCTCCGGAATACGAAGAGTCGCCGCCTTTTCAATCTCCTTCGTCGTCCTCCGCTCTTCTCATTTCCATTGGTCGCTTTTCGCCACCAGTTTCCGCGCCGTCGACGTATTTGATACTCACATTCATCTTTGTTCTGGACCACCGGTCCATCTTTAACATCGAATTCGAGTCGGAAAGTAGTTATCGAATGCAGTAGGTGATTTGAGGCGGTGGTGGTGATCTAGGATTTTTTTGGAGAAATTAGGGTGGACTGATTGTGTTTGATGTTGTCGTTGTATATAAATTGGTTTTCTGGAGTTTTCGTGTATTGTGCTGAATTAGTGTTTTGGTATCTGAAGTTGTTTGTGGTGTTGAGTGTGGTGGTGATTGGATTTGTAATTCGTCGGAAATGGAGGCTTGCAGTAGTAAGAGAGGCGGAGATCAGACGGTTGATGGTTTTGGCTGCTGAGGAGGCAGCAAGGGCTGAGCTAGAGGCGGAGGCGGTTGCGTATTATGCTTATGGTGATGTGACTGTGATTAGAGATGGTTTTGGATTTGGAAATGAGGTGGAGGAAAAGGGTGAGGTAGGGTACTTTCCTGAGGTTGCCGTGAAGGGTGAGTGTGCTGAGATTGGTGTGAGTGGAGGTACAGTGTACCGGTGTGTGGTTTGTTTGAGTTCCACCACTACTAGGTGTGCGCGTTGCAAGTCTGTTCGATACTGGTATGTTGTTTTTTGACTGTCTGGTCCTTTAAATTTATTTCTTGAAACACACTGGAGATAATTTGGAATTTATTAGGATTTTTGTGACTTACTAGATTCAGTTTGGAGCTATGTTATTGAATAAAAATGAATGTCTAAAAATGCCGGTTTAAACAATTTTCAGTTATAATGGAACTGTTTAGTTTGTTCGAGTTAGTATGCAATAAGAAATAGTGAAAGCATTAAAAGTAATTATACGTTAAGCCAAAGAAAGTACCGTGACCTAATGTCCAAATATAATTTGCGGGGTAGCAGCAAAACCATATAGATATGGAATATTTTGCATGCTACTGATACTGACAGCTAAATTCTTTTAGCCTCTTATCTAATGTGTTTTCCTTTTCACATGCAAAATGATAGACTGCTTTCGGGTTCATGGTACATTATCATTTGTAACCTAGTCCGATAGTCCTCTACTTTTACTAGCTTGATGCTTGAACTATGTGATCATGTTCCTGACTGGTTTCTTTTAACGCCTGACTACTTTATGTTTATTTTCCTTCTATTTATATGGTTGTTAATTTTCATTGCTAAATATATCTAATATAATGCACCTATATGTTTCAGTTCTGCAAAATGTCAAATCTTTCATTGGCGGAGAGGCCATAAGGATGAATGTCATGCTCCAAGCATCTTGAATCAACCTTACCCAGAGAGTTATACATGCTTCAAGGTAGTTAACCAAGACAAAGATGAGACTCTCTCTGGGTCTTTTGAGCCCAAGGACCAACACTTGAAAAGCTGTTACACACATCTTGAAGGGACAGAGTTCTACGGTGTTGGTCAAATGGAACAGTTACATGACCAGAATGATAAGTTTAAAAATGATCATCTTAAGGAAGTAAAGTCATCCAGTTCTACTTTATATTTTACTTCAGATTCATCCTTAAGTGTGTTTAGTGACTCATCTGATGGGGCGTTTACTACAAGGAGTAGAAGTTCGAGTAGCCCAGATAAATCTAATGGACGTCAGCATGGTGATATATCAAAGCAGGCCAAGTCCACTGCCAAATGTGCTGCTGTCCCCTCCATTTTGAATCTAACACAACCAATCATATATGAGTGTGACAATCAAAGAGCACTGTATGCTAATGCCAAGGTTTCCAATCTCTTAGTTGCCAAGTCTGGTGCATCAGAGTTCTGGGAGGGAGCTCTGGACGGTGAATGGTCTGAATCTGTTAAAACAAAATCTGATGTGATGAATGGTGATATCTCTGATTTAGGATCTTGCTTATGTCGGTCTTCGGGTTCATTCAAAAAGACCGAGTACAACTTTTATTTAGATGGAAAGACACTTGCTTCGAGTGATTCTGATGTCTTCAAGAAAATAGATATAGTTTCCTCTGGAGTTGAAAGGCCAATTCAATCAAGCGCAAAAACTTCTAGGCCAACAATAGGTATAGACAATAGTGTCTCGAGTGTTTCTGTGAATAAGGCAGGGGGATATAATTTATCTGATGTTATCACATCACCTCACAATGGAGCAAGTAAAGCAGAAGCATGCAAGTTAAGCAACTTTCGATTATCGTCTTCTTCGAAAGCTGATCCTGCCATAAAAAGTAGCAGTTCAATTTCGAAGACTAGGTGCTCATTTAACAGCAATGGAGATGGAACTGTGCTAGTAAAGTTCAAAAACAATTTTGCAACCTCTGAAAGAAATTACTCAGTTAAAGACATGAATTGTTCGAAAAATTCTGTTTGGAAATCTGTAGAACATTTTAAAGCATCCAACTTGTCAAAAGAGTGTGGAACTGATGAAAGATACGACAACAAGGTGAGCAATCTTTTGTGGCAAATATGGTTAGATGTTTATATGTTCTGAATCACAATGATTTGTCTTTGCTCATTATATTTATCATAACCATTGATTCTGCAGGGTATGTTTTCCTTTAAAATATTTAAAAGCCTTTATAGATGGAATAAGGTCGAGCTCCTGCCATGTGGCTTTGTGAACTGTGGGAACAGGTAATTATGATTACCCATAATAATTAAGATGTCGCAGTTCAATCTATAATGGGATTTGATTCTCTGCAGCTGCTATGCAAATGCTGTGCTGCAATGTTTGGCGTTCACTCCACCTCTAACTGCGTATCTCCTTCAAGGGCTTCACTCCAAAAATTGTATTCTACTTACCTTTTTTGTCCAAGGTTTATCTCGTTATGTTCTTTACCGTTATCTATTCAGTAACTTGAGTAAATACATCAGGTACTAAAAGAGACTGGTGTTTCACATGTGAATTTGAGAATTTGATACTCAAGGCAAAGGACGGGAATTCTCCTATATCTCCTATAGGAATAATCTCCCATTTACCTAATATTGGAAGTCTTCTTAGTAACGGAAGAGAGGAAGATGCACATGAATTTCTCAGGTAGCTTCATTATATGTATTCATGCTGGAACATATGTTTATCTGATATAGTGATCTTAACATTTAAGACAAATATTGTGCATTCAGGTATGTCGTTGACACAATGCAATCTGTATGTATCAAAGATGCTGCCAATAAAGTAGCAGGCAAGATAGAGGAAGAAACCACTCTCTTGGGACTCACGTTTGGCGGTTATCTTCAGTCCAAGGTATATATGTGGCCCATCAACTTGCGAGTGTTAGTTGAAGCACGTTTGTTACTTGACAGTAAATCAGTTCTTGGTTCGGTTTGTTGACAGCAGAAGATGGCATTTTTTAGTTTATCTAGATGATACATTTAGAAATTGTGTTTGAATTAACAGATAAAATGCATGAAGTGTGGAAACAAATCTGAACGATCTGAAAGAATTATGGACCTGTCAGTTGAGATAGAAGAAGGAAGCATACGAAGCTTGGAGGAAGCCCTGGATTGTTTTACCCGTTCTGAGACTTTGGATGCAGAAAACAAATATAATTGCGCCAGGTAAATAATTTGTCTGCTGTTGTCATTTTTATTCATCAGGGGATTTGTGCGTTCTGATTTTCTGAAAAAATTGATCTCTCTGCAGGTGTAAATCTTATCAAAAGGCTAAAAAGAAGCTGACTGTGTTCGAGGCTCCAAATATTCTTACTATTGCACTAAAACGCTTTCAGGTACTCAATTGCTTAGATTTTATATATTTCCATATTCTTCAATCTAGCATTGTTTTCCTGTTCATTTTGTTATCCACAGGTTGGCAAATATGGAAAGCTTAATAAGTGGATCGATTTTCCGGAGTTACTTGATATGTCTCGATTTATGAGTCAGAAAAATGATGACAAGGCACCTATATATAAGCTGTATGGTGTGATTGTTCATTTGGATACCAAGAATGCTGCCTTTTCTGGCCATTATGTGTGCTATGTGAAGAATATCCAGGACAAGTGGTTTAAGATTGATGACAGTGTGGTATGTTCTGAGTTGGTCGATGACTTGTTACTATTTGAACTGCCATTTGTTTGTCTTGTTCTTGACTTGGAGGACTTGGAGTAATGAACAAATTGAGTTGTAACATTGTCAGGTTAAAGCTGTGGGTTTCGGGAAGGTTAAGGAACAGGCAGCGTACATGCTTCTGTATGCAAGGTACAAATTTAGTAATGTATGCATGTATCAAGCCATGTGTGAAACTTGATAGTCATTTCACTTTCCTACAGATGCTTGCCGAAGGCTCCAAAATCTCTCAGGGACAAATTATATAGGGATTCTCAGTTCAAATCCACTATGCCCTTGGCAGGATCCTCCATTATACGTGACTGCGCAACCAAGTCAGATGCTGACTGCAACAAGCATCATATGAAAGTGGAAACAGATTTGTACAGTGATAACAATTCCCTTTTCAGCAGCTGCTCAGATGAATATTCATGCGTACACAGTAGTAGCGCTAGGGAATCTAGCAGTGCGGATGACCTCTCTGATCCCATTTTTGGCAACTCGGGTCGCATATTTAGTTACCCATGGATTTCAAGCTCATCAGGCTCGGACATTTCATCTCCTTCCGCCTTTCCCTTATATTCTTGACATCAGTCACATTGCCATTGAAGGTATCCCATTATTGTGCTCTGACCCATGTAGGTATGTAGATAACAGCCTTTCTGAAAACATTAGCAAGGCGGAGATAGAGAGACCGACAAGCATAGAATGCGTAAGATTTAAGGTGTAAATTGTCGGCAGTTGACCCCTGTAAGTAGCAGCATCTTCTGTTATATAGCAAGAATGAATTTTTTGTAAGAGTAATATGCTCAATAAAATAATATTCATTTTCAGTTCGTCCAAAGCCTCACTCACCAGACTCAAAACAGAACTACTTCAATCTTACACATAATGCTTACGTGATTACTACAAAAACTCAACTCATGACGTTGCATTTTTTATCAAAGAAGTACACATTACTATCGCTTAAACACACATTGTAGAATGACAGTCGGAACCCAGGTCGATAAAACTGACTGATACAAATGCTCACTTCGTGGTTGCGTTGTTGGGCTTTTGGGTCCGGTGGTAATCTAATGCTCGGCTCATTAAGGCCTATTTAGGTTCTATTGATTTGCTGTGGGTGTAACTGTTTTGGTGGTTGCTGGGGGAGGACATGTTTGTTGCTAATTTTATAGTTTCAATTCATGTGTGGATTGAATGAGGGGATGCTAGTTTGATTGATACACTTGCTGATGTTGATGTTTGATTGGAATGGGTATATACAGACTACAACGTTCTTTTTTTCGTGACAGAATATGAAAATGAGAGAATCTTCGTATACTGTGAAGTTATTCAGAACATAATTAATCAGTATGTATCGCATTGTAAAATACAATATCAAGTTCTGTCTTCTAAGAAAAGGACAATGACTTGCAAGATGCTTATGAAAACTTTCTTTTATGATTCTGAAACCTTGTAAGTTGTAATAACTTCACAAGGTACTGTTCAATTTTTTTAAAATCTACACAATGAATATTCACATACAAGGATATCAGAGTGATGGTTAGATAATGGCATACTAATAAGTACACACAACTACAGGCTACATGCACAGAGCTAGTGAAATTGAACATGTCATGACCAGAATTGTCTGTCCTTGATCAAGTATGAGCTTCCTTCAAGCCCATATGAATGCTTAAGATCCAGTGTCCATTTCTCAAAACTGCAACTTAGAAAGTCATAGTAGCCTCCATGGATTGAAATCCTCTCTTGTTTCACTTTTTCCGCTATCCATGGATACATCATCAAATTCTGCATCGAATGGTTTATTGATTCCTATGCACATCCATCAGAATAAGGTCAAGTTTTGCATCAGAATAAGCCTATAAACAAGTCAGTTGGCAGGAAAGTCTGGTACCTTCTCGCAATGCTTGCATTGTCTTTCAAAGGGTAAGTGGCCTGCGGCAGATACTGAACCTTGCTTGGCTATTTTGCCTTTTGCGACCCATTTTTCCGTGAAGCTACTAAAACAACCAGGAAAAAATATTTCTAAGTCTCATATGCATTAAAGGCCAAAATCTTACGAAGAATCAAAACTAGTTTAAACCTTGGATCTGCGCTATCTTCCATCCTCATCAAGGTCTCAATTCCAGCGCAGCAACTATGTCCTACTACAAATATATGCTCAACCTGCCAAAGCTTCACATTTAGTACTCTACAGTCTACATGTAACGAAAAATGCCACCAATTTCAGATAACGGAAAGTTACTTGAAGAGTTTTCACTGCAAATTCTAAAGCTGCAATGGTTTCTGAAGGTCCATGCTGTGAAAGATACAGACACAAGATCACAAAATAATCACTGGCCGTAGATTTATCTCATAGAAATGGTTAGTAGCAAAAGTATTGATGTGGATGGAAAAGTTACCTTGGGATGTGGGACTAAATTCGCCACATTTCTAACCATGAAGGCTTCTCCAGGTTGAAAGCCAAGAATGTTTGACGGGCACACTCTAGAATCTACACAAGCAACAACCATGAACTGTTCTTCCAACTTGTCAGTTGAACACTTGAATCATTTGAAACTCGAACTTTTTCACTTTCCTAAATTTTTTTGAAAGAAGCACAGAAAAGGCGTTGAATGTGTATCAGTGTATGTAGTGTAAGTTGTAACCTTTGGGTTTTGAGCTCTAGCGAGGGCCTTATAGTGTTCTGACTCTTTCCTGATCGGAAAACATTTCAATGAAACAACCTTAAGCCACTAAGAGGCATTTTGATAAGAAAACGTTTTCTTACATGTATATGGTCTTCTTGAAACTCAGAAATCTTTGCTTCATATCCTCAAACACACTAGCTTCTGCATCATTTCCTTGATTCAGATCAAGCGAAGCCGCAGCTTTGGGCATGATTTTTCTTCTACAAAAAACACAAATCTGAGACTCAAATGAAACTAATACCACACAAATCAAACAAAAAACTCCTGGAGAAAAACAAACAGTCTCTAAATTCCAAGTGGTATATATGTGTCTATCTGATTACCTAGTTGGACGGAAAGATGGAAAAACAGTGTCATGGTCTTCAACCTGACAAGTTTCCGACATGTAAACCTACAAGTGCATAGCAGGAACTCTCAACCTTAACACTGCTAAACATTAAATACATTTCATAATAAAAATGAAAACAGACCATCTCAAGTAACTTACCGAAACTGAGCCCAATCTAACAGGTTTGCCGACATAATTAAATGAAAAATTAGGAGACCCCTGGGCTTGGATCCTGGTGGGTAGACCAATTCCAAGTATCCCATTTCCTGTGAAATCAAGAAAACCTTAAAAAATCAGTCCGAGTTAGATTAAAGTGGTGAATTGAATGGAGTGAAGTTTGAGGATCATACGAATTCTTTTGATCATCATCATCATGGTCTTGTTTGAAGGAATTTGGAGTGTGAAGATATTTGTGGAACTGGAAAATAAAGAGGTAGTTGTGGAAAGAGTTGCATTTGCTTTTGATGTGTTGGAGTGTTAAGTGTTTGCAATCTTCTTGTATGTTCTTGCCACGTCATTCTTGCTGTAGATGTATATCTCTATCTTTCCAACTATAAATTGACCGTTACTTTCATGATTAAACATCTTTTCATCATCATCAACATTCAAATTAAATGAGATTGATCAAATTTTTAGATCGCTCAAATGAAACTTTGCATGTTAATTTTTTTTAAAAACAGTCTTCCAAAGTCATTTTATTGTTATTATTATATGTGATGGGATTGGATGAGATAAGTGTGTATTTTGTGAGTCACATGGAGCATGGAAAAGTACTAATTAAAGCATCCTCAAGGACCCAAATATGTTGACAATTGACCCCTATTAGGATGGATATGTGAGCTTATATGTAAATGGTATATGGATCTAAGAAATCAACTAAGCAAGATGTACAGCTGAAGACATTTTGGAACAAAACATAAAATCAGAAACCTGTGTTGGCTTAAGATCTGTAGATGAACATGAAGATGACCAAAACACAAAGCACTACCCCAACATTTGTTTACACACTACTAAATCTTGAGCTCATAACCTCCTACAAATCTCTCAGTTGTCAATAAACCACTAATCTTGTTACAATGGGAATTTCCTAGGCCTGCCTCTCTTCCTCCATCATCATATTTGATCTTTTTAATCATTTTTCTTTGGAGATATTTTTTGAACATTCTTACAATTAAGAATTTTCTATATGCACCAACGATCGATGCATACCAATAGTTAAAAAATACATTTAACTTTCTTTTACTTTTTTAGTCTCCTACTGTTTGAGGGTGTGCATGTTAAAGTTAGGCAAAAATGAAACCTTAAAACTCCAATTTGTAGAATATGAATTTATCAAGAAGTACAAACAAAAGAAGAAAACATACAACTTTTTGCGAAACTTCAACCAACTAAATGTACACGAGGAACACATGTGCAAAATATCAAACACTCTATCAATCATTCAACTTTCAGCATCTCATGCAAACAAAACCTTAATAAATACACATTTTCACCCAAAAATGCCACTCCACTAAGGACAACGAACAGCACTTCCTTTATTTTCACTCAAACGACAGCTTAGATGTCGTTCAATGACGCGGAAACGAGTAACCAGATAAGGGAAGCGAATGACACCAGCAAACTAATTAAAAATCGCAACTTTAACCTCAAAAAACTAAACGCTCGACTCCAAACAGGCGCAAGTCGATTCAAACACGTCACCTGTCCGGCGTACGTTATCTGGTGTCACAGTTTTCTATGCATTTGGTCGAATTCATCGATTTTTAGAGATTGAAATCAGCTGAGAGAGCAGAAGAGGAGACGGATCCAGTAAGCTTTGATTTTGATGATTCATTTTGGATGTTTGAGGGTGTTTTTGATCGGTGATTGTATTTGGATTTTGTCCAGGTTGATTTGGTTTAATGCCTCTGATTGTGTATTTGCATAAAGTCATGATTTTGAGCGTTGTTGATTTGAGATGAGTGTGGTTGCCTAGGAGTTGGCTTTTTTTGGAAATCTGGGTATGAATATTTGAGAGGTTGGTAATTGGGGCTGTGAATGTTTTTAGTTAGGTGTGATTGAGGTACGGATGGCTGATGGGTTAGTTTCGGTTTTCAAATGCATGTGTTTTGATGCTAATCGATACAAATGGGGTTTGGTTAGGAGTCTTTGGACTTACATTGTGGTCTTTGAGTCTAATGTGATTGATGCTTGAAATCTTCGTATGTAATGGAATGTTATGGTTTGATCACGTTGCAGATTGTGTTTGGCCAGTTTTGATGAGCTACTGAAGAGATAGTAAGTGATTCCAGTCCACTCTAAAAACGATGGTGGTTGCTGTTTCCATTCCCCTTGTGCAGGACTGGGTAATCCATAGTCATCGTGGTCGCTCCGGTCATTGCAAAGTAAGTACTTTGCAAAGTAAGTACGTCTCTTATTCACTGATGAGACTGAGTCCTCTTTTATGTCCTCTCCATCAGGGTAACAATAAAAGTGGGCGTCCTTATTTTTCAAGGATATCTCAGTCTGCTTATGCTTCGGTAAGATATTATTTGATAAAACCCAAGTTCTGAACTTTGTAATCAAATTGTTGTGTTTCTCTCTTATGGGGGAATTGAACTGAGGCTCTAGTCATATATGTTTGTTCAGAAGTCATATATTGAATGTGTGTGTGCGTAAAACAAATACAACTTCAGTATGATGGGAAGGCGGAAATTGATTGATTTGTTCTGCCTGTTATTTTATTTTGTTTGCTTGGCACAGGATGCTTGGTCGCTTCATCTGTTAACCAGAACGAGTCGAGCAAGAACACTTGCACCTTCCAAGTGTAAAGTTTTTATTTGTAGATCCATCTTGAACCCAAACGGAGGCCACGCAATTCCTTTCCTGAAATCTGTTTTTTTCGTCTTACAGAGGTTTGTTAATCAATATTTGACGATTTTTCCAGGCTGATGCATTAATGTATCTTACCTGCAACTTGTGTAATATCGCCGATATGCGATGCAGGTCTTGCAGTGCCATTAAAGGGAGCCATCTAGCTCCAAAACTTATTCCTGCAGTTGGTATCATTGTATTTTCCGCTTGGGGTCTTGCGCCAGTCTTGCGTCTGATCAGAATACTATTTTTTCGTGTATGTTCTACTGGTGCATTTCATTCATATTTAACTTCTTTTTGTTGACAATATATGTTACTCAACATCACAATTTCTTATACGCGCATATGATCCTCACAGAGAAATGATAACAGTTGGAAGAAGAGTAGCACTCATCATATAATGAGCTCATACTTACAACCTTTGCTGTTATGGATTGGAGTTACGCTTATATGCAGGTATTTGGAACATTTTTTCTACCCTTTTCAGTATTCATATATTATGTCTTCGAAGACTCATTAATGTTTAATTTAGGGCGTTTGATCCATTAAAGTTATCTTCTGAGGCGAGCCAAGCAATCAAAAAACGACTTCTTACTTTTGTTCAATCACTATCAACAGTGATAACATTTTCTTATTGCTTATCAAGGTTAGTAAGGTTTTTTTTTCAAACTGAAGGTGTGCCAGTGTTTGATTTATGATCGCGTGTTTTTACTAACTGATGATGATGTAGATTACCACACACATTTTGTCATATGTGTAGCACCACTGTCTATACTTAGTACTATATAAAGTCAGCTACTGCATTGAGCTAATGTATTACCCGGTGCTTTCCAGCAGCGTTCATCAAGTTTACTGATTGTTTTTTCCAACATCTGCAGTTTGATTCAACAATCACAAAAAATATTCATGGAAACCAATGAGTCAAGTGGTGCAAACAATGTACAAACTCTTTACCCCTAGATTAATGTCGATAGTTCAGTTTTTCAAGTTTTTGTCTATTCAAGAATAATTGGGTATTGTCACATGGCTGCTGATATGAATGTATCTGCAGCACCGGTATTTAGATTATAGCTCTAAATTAAATATTTGGTTGGATATGATAATTATCGCAACACCCTTTGCAGATGGGCTTACAGTTTGCTGGAAAAGCTATGTACACTGGTGTGTGGGTTGCATCCATCTCATTATTCATGGAGTTGCTTGGTTTTTCTACGCAAAAGTGGCTAACGGCTGGAGGTCTCGGGACTGTATTGCTAACACTAGCTGGGCGGGAGGTATAACTTACAAGTTGCATATCTTGGCCTTTCAATATAATATTCTTGTCAAGTTATTCAAAATACCGACTAAAGATGTCAATGATCCACAACTCTTAATATATTTATGAATCAGATATTTACAAATTTTCTTTCGAGTGTCATGATTCATGCGACTCGGCCTTTCGTTTTAAATGAGTGGATCCAGACAAAAATTGATGGAAGTGAAGTTTCGGGCACAGTTGAGGTTCGTATTTAGTTTGAATTTCAATTTCTTTGTTTTGATGTCACAGACCTTACGGTTGATAATATTGTTTGTATTATTTGAAATTTATTGTCAATATATATTTTGTTGAGTGTGGTCATTTGATGCAGCATGTTGGTTGGTGGTCACCGACAATAATAAGAGGTGATGACCGTGAAGCCATTCATATCCCGAATCATAAATTCACTGTTAATGTCGTGAGAAATCTAACCCAGAAGAGTCATTGGCGTATAAAGACTCATCTGGCTATCAGTCATTTAGATGTCAATAAAATCAACGTAAGAATTATTCACTTGTCAGTCATTACTATATTCAAGCATTGTGATTAGAGTTGTGATAAATTCTAGCATGAATTCTTTGAGAGCAGAATATTGTAGCTGACATGCGTAAAGTCTTGTCAAAACACCCTCAAGTGGAGCAACAAAGACTTCATCGGCGAGTCTTTCTTGAAACTATTAATCCTGAGAATCAAGCCCTTATGGTTAGTTAGTTTCTCAATTGTTATTCTGTCCTTGCCCTTTTCTGCACTCTTCTAATTGATTCGTATGGCTCTCAACTTTTTAGATCCTGATATCTTGCTTTGTGAAAACCTCGCATATCGAGGAGTACTTCCGAGTGAAGGTAAAGTCACTGATAATCAACCAATATTGGATCACTATTGTACTAGTTTCTGGGTCACCGCTATCTGATGGTTTAGTTTTTATGCTAGGAATTGTAGACTTTAAATTATTGACATGCGTATCTTTTGCCAGGAAGCAATTTTAATGGACCTTCTCAGAATTGTAAGTCATCATCGAGCCAGGCTTGCAACGCCTATTCGTACCGTACATAATGTCTATGGGGAGGGCGATTTGGATCTACCATATTCTGAACCCAACTTCAGCCGAAGGCCTGTTGTGAATCGACCATATTTGTTGATTGAACCCTCTTACAATAACAGTGATGACAAGTCCAAGCCTTCGTCCCGTCCAAGTTCAAATGAAAAGGGTGTGACCGTGGAAGCAGCTTCCTTGCCCAACTCCAAGACAGAAACTATTACTCCACCGATGACTCAAGCCAATGATTTGGTGATGTCTGATAAAGTTGTCGCCACTGAATCTGATGTTGCGATCCATAGAGACTTGAACAAACAGAAACCATCCACAGACTACAAAGATTCACCTCTATCCAAGATTGGAGACAAACCACCTCAGTCACAACACGAGGCAATAAAGCCAGTAACAACCTCCTCACCCACCACCACTTTCAGACCTCAGTTGGAAGAAAACATAGTTCTTAGTGTAGCCTTGGAAGGCTCGAGACGCACGCTCCCAATGCACGAAGATCCCATACCACCAAACAACAACATCAATCCACACGAAGAGTCTCTTTCCATCGCAAAACCAACTCCTAGGGATCAAGATACACCTTAACACATTGGAGGAACTTCTTCCTCGCCAACCTTATTATGGGAACACATGAAGCTGTGTTTTTTAGGCTGCATTGTGATGTCCTTAAAATACAGTCAATGAAGATTGTGTAATGATAAACATAGTTTATTTATGCTTCAGCAGCTCAGCTTACGGTTATCCAAATTTTCGTCATTAATTTCTTTCCAAATTCCACGTCATCAAAATATCCTCCTAAACACTCAAACTCACGTCAGCACCCAGCCTGGCAACAATGATTAAATCCTCTACAGTTCACCTCACGATAACCCAGACTACAAGTAGTTCTATAATTACAATGTGAGCGGAAATGTTTAGCTAATTACATTTTTACCCCAATTCCGCACTAACAAACTAAGGTTAGACTCGGGTGCACTGTAAGTGTTCCCGTATACGATTACTTCCCTTTGTCCTTCTCTGAAAAATTCATCGACCCGAAACCTGAACAAAAGCTTCGATTACGTCCTCAAATTCGCCCCCATCTTTCAATCGCAATCTCTCCTCATCCTCAGAATCAAGAGCCGAAGAATCTCAGCTCCAAATTCTGTCGTTCAATTTGAATAACGTAACAGTTCAATCTCCTAACCCAGGTATGTAAAGATCCGAACTTGATTACGATAAGGTCGATTGTAGTCAGAATATACGAAGCTTGAGTCAAAAGATGACTTTTTTATTTGGATTTTTCGATTCAGGGTTCTCTGTAACTGGGTTTTCCGAATTTTCTGTTGATTTATGATAAGGAAAGTATGCAAATGTTTTTTGATTTTTCTTTAAATTTTTGGGATACCAATACTATTTGATGAGAATTTCAATACGAATTTGATTTGCTACAATTGGATTTCAAAAGTTGTGGACAGGTGGGGTTTGGAGCATGATTGTTGTGTATTTGTGTTGTATGTTGAGTTTGTTGTTTGACTATGATTCAATGCGTTATTTACCAGTTAGTTTTGTGTGGGGATTGTCAAACAAAGATCTAAATCTGGTAAATTTGAATTTGCTAATATTAGAAAGTTTGACATGGTTTCGGTTATCATGGTGGAAATTGGTTTTTCTCGATGTAGATTGTCGTGACTCGTGAATTCTTTGTTGTCTTGTTGTTTTGGTTGTGTAATTTTTTGTCAATTTTGAATTTGATTGCTTGAATGAGTAAAAAGCGGAGAAAGGTATGAGTGTTGAATTTTTTTATTATTCATTTAAGGTTTGAGGAAGCACCGGAAGAGTTTACAGTTTAACACAATGACGATGTAAAGGGTGTCCTTTTTTCTGAACATGAATTCTTTTAGTTTCGGTGCCTCTAAATTGACTTGCCTGGTTAAGGGTAAGACTTTTAGAAGAATTCTATACCGAAGCTCATTGGCTCTCTATGTTATGTCTGAATGTTGGTCTTAACTCCCGCAGGCACAAAGGTCTCAGTGGATCACATTCTTGAACATTGTTGTCAGTTGGGAGTTTATCGTGGTTTATATGTCTGTGAGGTTCACCCCTCTCGCTTGGCTTCCGTGGAGGGGGAAGCATCAGCAGCCGAAAGTTGGTAGAGGTTCATCCTCGACTACTGCTCAAGACCCAGGTCTATGGGACTTGGATACAGTGAAGTTTCCATTAGCTAATGGAAACAACATAGGCTCTTCTTCTAGGAGAGTGAAGAAGAAATGGAATAGCCGTGATGAGCGTAAACTTGACAAGGATTACGACATTGTTCTGGTGCCTCATGATGGTGGGTGCATTTCTGGAACTGAGTCAGATGATTCTGACTGGTCGATTGGATGGTCAGAGCCTCACGGACCTGAGTTCCATGATGAGGACGATGAGATTAATAATAGCTTTGCTGTGCTTGTTCCTTGTTATGGACGTGGAGTGCACACAATCGCGGACAGACCTCAAATTAAGATTTTAGGCCCGACTGGGAACTTCTCAGAAGGTTTGCCTGCTGGTAAGATTTGGCTGCTTCTTTGTTTTATTTTTACGTAACAACCATAGTGATATTTCAGTATCTTTAAATAAAAGTGAGTTTGTTTCGCAGAAAGCAGGAAGTACATGGAACAATGGCTATCATCACTTCAGGAAAACTAATCAACCTCTTCATTATTCAAACCTTTAATGCCATTGCCGCTCATTTATGTGGACTTTACAACAATATATGAAAAAGCAAAAAAAAACAAAAAATGTCAATATCAAAAAAAGAAGAAGACATGTTGTGGTGCATAATTAATGTAGCTTGGTTTGCGTGCTTACTGATATTCAAGACCTCCTCCAACAGAAGATTAAGGTCAGGCTGCTTGTTAATGCTCTCTTCCATGATCGAAGCTCCGTGGTTTGTATATATATCTGATTTGTTCAGCAAATGCATCTGAAGACGGGAAGAAAAATAAGGAATCTCTCAAAGTGGGAAATGTATCATTATGCTTGTTGTAAATGTAAATATCATGTTGTTGCAATCTCGGATCAGGTGAAAACTGGCGAAAACATTCTGATTCGAGGCTATTTGCTTATTCCTGATTGCTTCGCCTCATTGGTGGCTGTACTAAAATACCTCGCATTTGTACATAAATAATTATGATCCCTTGTGATATAAACCATATTCATTATTCAGGATCCTTGCTGCGTTTCGAACTCTATTTACCATTGAATACATTTTTCACAGTTCAAAAGAAAGCGCATTGTTTACAAAACCAAAAGGCTCACTTCATTTCGTTTATTATTAGTTCTCTTCTACATAAAGTTTGCCGGAATCTCGGTTCACCGAATTGAACCAATAAACCAAACGAAATCGAACCAGATCCTTGCGAATGACTCAATGTGCCTGTTAATGGGGCAGTGACCGACTTGTTTGAGTCGAGTTGGCCCAACTTCTCTACCCTCGAGCATCTCGCTTCGTTAGTCTTAAAGGTGCTAAACGAGTGCCTTTGTAGTAAGCTTGTGCTTTTCTGCAGTTATATGTTGCAATATTGTTCTACTTTTGGTTCAGAGGCATTCCCACTCTTAACTGATAACTTGTTTGTAGTGTCTTCATACAACCTAGGCATATTCTGATCATAATGAATATTTTATAATAGCGTGTTGGTGTTGCTATAAAATGATCATTTTCGTTGGAACTATGAGCTGTAGTAGGATTGTTTTAAAATATTATCTTGTTTTTTTAGAATACTACATCTCATTACTTTTCAATGGACAACTAAATCCACCTAACACCAAATTTAATACGACTGTCGGTAATTTCGATGGATTCATTTTCTTTAAAAACAAAATCATTATTTAAAAAAGTTCAAATCTTTTAAACTCGAGCTCTAATATCAATGGATTTTTCGATTTCTTACATCTATCGTATGTATGTAGACATCCACTCTTTGCCTTGGAGTCGCTTCCCTTGAAAACCAATCTATGTTTCTATAATCATACACTTACAACAAAATTTTGATTCAGTAAATTGATAAAATTTCTCACGATAATTTTTGGTACGGAAAAGTTAAGACTTTGTGCACAAACATATCACCCACCGACACCTGGATTCGTCAAAGAATCTTTCCATATCTGGTGGCCATGTTTTTACCAAATGTGCATTGTTTAAGGTTTATTAAACTATGTTATTCTCCCAAGTGTGCATTTTTTATGTTTCTGAACTTGAAATTTCATTGGACGGTGACATCTTTTCACGTGGTGCGGACCCAATTAGTGATCTCCAGATCAATAAAGGTTCTCGAAACCTAGAATGTTTTCGATTTCAACAAGAAAGTTTTCATGGACCCCTAAATTAGGATAACTGGAGTTTCGAAATTTCGAGGAAATTGGCATCAAAATTTGTAATGAGAGAATTGCATGTTTTGTAATTATTTGGGGTCTTAGTTTCAGTTTAATATATATTTAAACATATTTTTATGCATATTTGAGTAATTAATTTATAGCATATCTTAACGAACATCGGAGCTTATTTCGTACTTCGATTGGCTGATCAGAAATACAACACTCTCACGTGCATGTCGACAGCTCAGACGATTCATCTCGAAAATTGAAGCCACCTGAGTAACAACTTTCAGTACAATGCTAATATCAACCTTTGCCATACACAAAGGTTTGTTTGTGGTAATTAACATACATTTTATACCAATAAATGTGTATGCATTTCAAACAAATCCAATAACGTATTTTTTATAAAGTGCGCAATGTGAGACTAAGACCTTATTTTATATAAAACTGTGGATTCATGTGCACCTACGCAAATGTCTCAATTATTGTTGGTACATGTAAAATAGTGTAATTAAGGTTATCCGTTTGCTCGAGATTGTGGAGGTAAATCAATAATGCACGATGAACCTATTTCAGCCTAATTACCAAATGCCCCTTAGTATTTCAAGTAAAGGAGTTCCATGAAAGACATCAATCATATCATAAAAGATGATACACCTTAGTTGTTCTACATTAGAATGCATCTCTTTTTTCTAGAATTCTATATCTGTTTTATCTTTTTATTATGTTGTCTTTTCATCGTAGGACATGATGGAGTGTCGATTTTTGAAAAAGTCAAGATACAAATCGATTAGCGTCTATAGTCTAGAATTGAATTGATTCTCGATAGCTAACTAGCTAGATACATAATTATTAGATTATTTTTTGTAATGATATTATGACGATCATTGACAACTGAGTTCTGTAAATTTAGAACGATTAATTAATGATATTTTTTAAATGACGATCACATACTACTTGTAAATGCAAGGATAGTGACGATGAGAGGAGAACAAACCTTACTATAATACCGAAAGAAACATAAGAGGGAACATGTAACATGATTCATACTTGCAAATGTTAGAGTGACTATTGAATTAATAAAATTCACTTTATGTCTGTACCAAGCAAGGGGTAACAACTAATCTTTTGGCTCATGAATGTGACAAATAGGCATCTTCTACTAACTATGTACACTTTAATGCCTTTTTATGTCAAGTTGACAAATTCTATACTAGGAAAGTTAAACCTTAAAAATGCCAAAAAAGAAAATCACTATTTATCCACAACTTGCTAATCTAACCTTTTCGGAGGCGACACGTGGTGACCCACATATATATTTGAGGAAATTTTGGCTCAAAATATTTCTTCAAAAGAGTTAGCAGCCACAAGCAAAATGACCATATTACCCTTCTCTCTTTTGTTTGAAAAATACCTCTATATCATACGTAGTATTAAAAAATCTTGAAAAGAAAAAAGTATTAAAATGAAATATCTTATGCGAATAAGATTTCAGTATATTTCATTTTTAATATAAATAATGATTTAAAAAAATGAAAGATACTAACATTAAACTGCAAAAGCATGAAGAAGGGCATATTCGTCCACGGCGTAAAAATAATTTGGAAAAGTGAAATTCCCCAAACTGGAAAACAAAACCCTCTCCGTCTTGGCATAACCACGTGTCGGCGATCCATAGGCATCAAATTTAGTTAAAAATATCGTAAAATTCAAACCTCTGCTCACCTCTAATTGGTCCACTTGTCACTAAAACTAAACCACCAGCGGTTTTGCAACTAATCAAGCGGTTTATCGTCACGCTTTTCTTCCCATCGTTCGCATATATAAACCAACTTTCCTCATATGGCATTCATTCATCGTTTTTGTTGAGATCAGATTTTTCAGAGCAAGAGCGAAGACGACGGCGGACGCGATCTGCTGCAACACCGGTTTGCCGATTTGGTGAGTAACTCAACCTCTTATCTTCGAACCGATTTTCAATATTCATCCGATTACGCACCAGTTTCTAGTCTATGGATTTCGATTTTGTGTCCGATTCACCGTCGTAGTTCCGTCTGAGTAGAATATTTAGAGATCCATCTAGTCAAGGCGATCAGTGGAGATACGAGCCGTTTTTGTGCCCCGAATCTCGATTCTGGAGATTTCAAGTCAATTTTAGGTCGTTGAATCTCTGAATCGAAGCAGTTTTGATACATAGTTTGAGAGGTTGATCAGGATTAGAACGACTAATAACTGAACGCTGTTTGATCAATACATTTTCGTCGGTTGAGTTTTGTGCTCGGATTTTAGTATTACGAATCGCTAAATCGCAGTGGATTGACGTATGACATGCTGATGTTTAGATTGGTTGCAGTGTTGTTTGATAGATTTGTGTTGTGGTGATTGCGATAGATTATGCGAATGTGATTTATTTGGTTTGAAATGCAGGAATTCAGATTTGAAAATTTAAGAGACTAGAGTGGAGTAGGGATGGGAAGGGGAAAGGTTGTGATTCAGAGGATTGATAACTCAACGAGCAGACAAGTGACCTTCTCTAAGAGGAGGAATGGATTGTTGAAGAAGGCTAAGGAATTGGCTATTCTGTGTGATGCCGAGGTTGGAGTTATAGTGTTTTCCAGCACTGGAAAACTCTACGATTTCGCTAGCTCCAGGTAAATCCATATTTTCTGTTTTGCTAATTGAGTAGTTGATTGATTGATTGATTACTTGCATGTCTAAGATGTAACGATTTATGCGTATTAATTTGCGTATAGGTATGCGTAGTATGTTTTTACCATGTTATGCCGCATGTTCTTTTTAGAACATGAAATTACAATGTTAATTAAATAACTATTCGAGAGGACACGTACTGTAAGTGTAGTTCATATACACACAGTTCAAGAAGTACAAAAATCATGGTCTAACTTAAGATGGAATGAGATTTGAGAATAAGGCATAGGCTGATAGTGCATGAAAGAATGTAGTACGAGGTTTCACAGTTAACTTATTTGCGTAAGCATACATACCACATAGTGTCACTGAGTTTGAACTCCAAATCACAGGTAAAGCGACATCTGCTAGATCTGGTACTGGTATCAGTTTTGTTTAAAATGCTTAGTACCACTGAAATGAATTGAAAATGAGTGTTAACGTCAGGAAAATTCGGTAGAATTTTTGTTAAGGCCTCGGTGTGAAAGATTAGAAAAAATGAACATATGAACATTTAAATAGCTACTCGTTTTGTCGCTCTGAATGCTGCGTAAGATTAAAAGTAGAACAGGGAACAACATTTGATGTTTAAAGTCGATGTTGCCCATCTTTTAGCTTACATTTGCAGAACATGATAATTATATAGGTGTTCAGTAAGAACTTTTGATGCCTCAAATATTCGTTTTGTTCTAGTTTCGTGTTCTTCTTTTCGCTCAATCTGCTAGGCACAACATATGGATATTTATTAGGATTTGACGTTCAACTTAAATTTTTCTATAACAGTTACAAGTTTACTACACAACTCTTATACTAGAAATAATGAATCAACTTTACAAAAACAAACTAGCCAAAATATACTCAAGTAGATAAGTTCCCTTAGAAACAAAAATCTGATCACGTCAATATGCCGCTCCCTCGTGGTTACTGGAACTATTCTAGTTTATTTTAAACGAACGGTTCTAAATGTTAGAAAACTTAAACATAATGAATAGTATATCCTCTGTACCGCCCAGAAAATGTTCACCATTTTCTGCTAGTCATATACTGTCTCTAGAAAATAAGGCATACCACTAATAAAGTAAACGTTGACAAAGAACTGTCTTTATAGAAAACTCGTAATTCATATGGACCATAATGTCAGTAGGAAGGGTGATATTTTAGAATCGGCCCCTATCCACAAATGATGACTTTACTACAATGTCATTGTTCAAGGGGCATGTGCATCAGAATCCTGTTAGACTTCGAGGAATAGCAGTTGGGATTTCGAAATTGGAGATGTTTAGGAAGAATTCGAAGGAAATCTCAAATTCCTCAAACTCGATCTTGTGATACACGTGTGGCGGCTTCCATTCAAGTGTCACTTGCACGGTAGCAAATCGTCAACAGCTATCAGATTGCAGGGCATCAATCGGGTTGCAACTTGCTCCAGCGCATGATGAACGGTCTACTTGATATACAAATCTTCCAATTCTAAGCGCAATTCACCCAGTGTAACCCGTGGATTATCCAATCTGACCTAGGCATACCATAGATATGTGCTTCTCTCACAGTTGCATCCTCGCAGTGAAAACAAAAATATGCACGCAATTTCAGTGGGGCATGCGCCACAAATTTCATTATAAAACGATAGATTAATTAGAATTAGATGGTCGCTTGACTTTAAAAGAGGTTTCACAAGACAAATGTGACACAAACCTTAAGTTTGATAGGCTCCTGCATCTGTACATTAGATATGAAATGTAGACACCTGAGTTTATCTTGATTGCATTTAATCTTTATGTATGAATCACATTGTGTAAACTTGAGTATTTAATTTCTTGCAATTTTCAGTATGGCTACGGTGATTGAACGCTACAGCCAATCAAAAGAAGAGCAACAGTCACCGATGAACTCAGCTTCAGAATTAAAGGTGCCACTTCAATTGTTCAACTACTTATTCTCATGTTGTTACCTGATTAAAACTTCATAATAATTTCACAATCACCAAAATCATCCTTCCAAAGAAAGTTTCCAGTCGTATCAGATAATATTTCTGTTGTATTAAGAAGAAATTGGTACGTTACTTCTTCTCAGTGTTAAATAGTTGCCTCTATATGGACTGTAAAGTAATCAAATACGTCTGTTCACCGCAGTATCATATCACAAATTTGCTAACTAGTCTATATTGGCTACTAGTTTTGGCAAAGAGAGGCTGCTACGCTAAAACAACAACTTCAGGCCTTGCAGAAAAGTCACAGGTAAATCCCCTTCTCATACAATGCAAGTAAAACCAGAGCGCTCATGCCACAAAATGAGCAGATACCCTGATAGTGTATAAATTATAAAACGCTACACTCTGCCTTCACTGGTCAGCCTACCATCCTCTCAAATGAGAAAATCAAAATATGTAAACTTACATTTAAAGCCTAAGATTATGCAACTACTTACCATGTTTTGGAATACGGACAGACAACTGACGGGTGAAGAACTGTCTAGCTTGGGTATAAATGACCTACAGAATTTGGAGAACAAACTGGAGAAGAGCCTAAGAAGCATCAGGACAAAGAAGGTATGACGTTGTAATATGAAAAGGTCGGTATCAGTTACTTTTGCCCTGATTTACATGTTTAAAACCTTTAAACTCAGGATCAACTCCTGCTGAACGAAATACAAGAACTGAGCAGGAAGGTGATCATCACACTCGACTCGACAATTGAAACCTATCTTGTGTATACTGAGTAATTATTGTCTGACCTCATCACAATTTACAGGGAAACATCATTCATCAAGAAAACATGGAACTTTATAAGAAGGTAAGTTTAGTCAAGGATCATGTCAGTCGTTAAGAGTCTTAGAGATCACTACTTACCCTCCGCTTCACATCTAAGCAACCTACAGGTTGATTCTCGACTATTTCAAATTTACGAAACAAGAGACGGACATGGTGCCAGCACAGCTCCAGACATCAGACATGATGCTCATATGCCAGTCCATCTCCAGCTTTGTCCCCCACAACATAATTATGACATACCAACAAAGGCAACAAATTTAGGGTACATGCAACACACCAATCAATTGCTTTAAGGCTCGGAACTACTACAATCTAAGATAACTTGACATGGTTGCTTGCATTTGCAGGAGACTACAATTGTAGCGGTGAAGCAGATTGCTGGAAAAATGACACAAAATGATTCTATGCACCAAAATGCCAAGTAATTAGAATGTTCCAAGCATGTGTACATGTTCTTAATTTTAAAAGCCTTCAAGTTCTGTTGTGCTCATAAGATTAGCTAACTCAAAAGAGTTGTGAAAACAAAAGAGAAGTAGTGCATGTGGGAATGAATTTAAATAATCTAGTTCAGAATTACAATCAATCTGACAAATTTGACCTAGCGCAAAGAACATATGCAGAAGGATAATCATCATTAAGGAGATCAGTGAAATACTTTAATCCAAAAGATCCTACACATACACTCATCATGCTGGATGGGTTTACCAACCAAACTTGCAAACATCAGAACCATGGACAAAGAAGTGAGCTACAAAAAATATGACATGAGCTGTTTCATCAACTCTTCAATCTAACTTCAATATTGGCAAGATCAAACCTCATACACAAGGCACACAAGTTGTACACTAAGATGGAGTATATGAGTATGCAAAGAGGTCACATGAGTATATGAATATGTACACAAGTTGGTTTATCTGGGCTCCCTAACTGAATTATATGCTCTATGTTTATTCAATTTAGTCACCCTTGTGCTTGTGCAAGTCCGGTTCACTATCTTTAGTCACCAAATGAACATAAAAACTACACTATCTTTGAATAGCACACTATAGAGGCAAAGATAATACCTTTCTTTCTAATACTGCAAACACAAAAATTACTTTGGCTTCTTCAGTTTGGGTTATCAACTATAATGGTCAAGTAACATTAGACTCCATGCTGCTGCAGTAAGATACCAAAACAATCAAAAATGTCAAAGATGGAGTGCACAAACAGATGAAACTCTGCACACAGTAACTTACTGACGGTAATAATGAGTAGAACCAGCAGAAAAGAATGCAAAGCTGGTAACATCCATCATGCACAGTTGGCATACTTGAGAATTTTTTCCTAGAAAAAATTGTGTACCAGTTAAGAGAAACCTCTGATACATCATAAGCCGTAAGATATAGATTACGAGATCAAAATCACAACATTCTGCACACACCAACCACGAGGCATATTTCACCTTCACTACATATTGATTGCAATCTATACAAAAATAGAGACCAGCTTACCACAGTTCACTAAATACAATATTATTAGATAAATTCTATGGAAAAACTACAAGTGTAAACACATTATATGACTGAACCACGATGAATCCATTCCATTAACTAGAGAACTCAATCCATACATCTTTGCTATTACAATGCAACCTTGAAGGCCTAAGGGTTTACATTTGTCAATCTATGCAATCATCCATTTACTATATCAGAAGATCTCCAAAAACCAACTCCACAAACTCAAACTAGTTCCATAACCCTTGACAACTTAGTAACATGAAGACAATGCAATTCGACCACCAAATCTGCAGATGACTGCAAGTTACCTACATGTTCATTTATAATTCCAAAACATCCCCAAAGACACTTTCCACAGCCTTGATAGTTGATAGTAGTTCAACAACGTTAGACAATTCAGATACAGTGATTCAACCAAAAGACAGACAATACAACTACAAGCTTATTCAAAAGTAGCAACCATAGCCCTCGAACACTGCAACTCACACACTATTAGGTTATGATATGTTATAATACAAGGATGCCAAACAACACAGCCTACCTATTCACTCATCAGTAACAACAGCATCAAACAGAAATGCATCATCAAATTTCAGTGAAAAAGGATATAACACCCAACCATTTCACTTAGTCACCATCACTGCAACTCCACAGCATCACAGGCACAAATACTACAAGGTAATCACATCTCCAAGGTTTCAGTATGTCAATCTAAGAAATGATCCATTTTCCACACCTCCTGACCATATCTACAAGCTCAAAACTAATTCAAGAATCTTAAACATCTAGGATACATCACATCAATGCAGTTTGCAACACCAAAGCGTCCAATGAACACAAGTTAGCAACACTTAACACATTACTTAAGAGCTTATACTTATCATCTCCAAGTAATACACCATTTTCAATATCACAACATTTCCAAACCCTCCTCTGCAAGCTCAAAAACTAGTCAACAATCCAAAAAACCAAGAATTCGTCACAGCAGTGCAATTTCATAACACCAAAGCCTCCAATGACTAACTGTTACCAATATATCTTTGACAAATTGCCAATTTCAGTACATCTCCAAAGACCATCTCCACAAGTTTGATACTATTTTAATAATCATGATAATTATGGATACATCAACTTCGGCTGAAAGGCGAACAAAAATAACTACAAGCTTTTCACATTCATAAGCCTCAAACACTGCAACTCAAGCACTATCAGGGTTTGATATGTTACAAAATGATGATGATAAACAAACACATAAACTAAGCTATTTAATCATCATTTTAAGCATAGAAACAGGAAGCATCATTGGAATCAGAAGAAACAAAGGTGATGTAAACCCTAACCACTCACTCTATCAGATAAGCTGCACCAAGAACAATAGATGAGATAGTCAAACAATTAGAAATAAATGAGCAAGTAACAGAAACACAATTCAATTACCAAGCCTCCCAAAATCCAAATGGCCAAAACCTACCTATATATGTAAACGACCAATTAGTAACTACAATTTTCAAATATTTCCTTAATCTTCCATCATTAAATTTTGCAAACATCTTCAAAGACCACCTCCACAGACTCGAAACTTATTCATTAACTCCAAAACCATTTGTAAACATCAAATCAGCCTAAACCAGCTCATAATAACCACAAACTCATCCAAAACCCTAAGCATTAGAATCCACAACTCACAGTCATTCAAATATGTTTAGATCGGCTAGGATACAACCCGACCTCAAAAATCCAGTAACAAACAAGCAAAAGGCTAAATGATCAGCTCGTCAGAATCAACCACAATAAACACATAAAATCAGATTCAGCAAACAGTAAGACAATATCATTGTCAAACTCTCACCGGCACAAACTCAAACCACGAGCAACAACACATCGCTCCATCGCCATCTCTACAAAAGCATCAAAGACGATTAACTCCATATCATACAAATTTTAAGAAAACGATAAACACAGAAGCGTTAAGTGATCCTTACATACCGATCAGCATACGAATTAACGACTGAATTCCGGATTAGGAACGATCGTACAGAGTGGCATAGCGACAAGCAGATAAAGGAAGTGAGGAAAATGAAAAGAGGATCGAAGATTTGAAGCTGAGCAGATCTGCTTCGTCGGAGGAGACAGTTAGGGTTTCGGACGAGGGAAGAGGATAAGAAGAGAGAGAGAGAGGGTCGACGATCAAGGCACCAAAAGTGCCGTGTGTATTTCTCATTAATTTATTTAAATGGGAATATAAAATGGTAGAAAGATTTAATTAATTAAACATGGGTTTATGGATTAGTAATACTTTAGCATTATTTAGCAACACGATCGGGACACGTGTCGAATGAGGAAGACGAACACGATGAGGTTTCTAAAACCACATGACAAGAAGGGTTTCTAAATACATACATAGCTCCACAAACGACGCCGTATCTACATGCGCACGTTACTTTCTCAGACTAAAGTTTTTAAAGTGAGGATATGGATATCTACATGCGCAAACTTAATGGGCTTAAGGGAATGGATGGCCCAATTAAGGGCCCCATCACACCCTCTTTACAATAATACCGCAGGCGATTTGCAAAAGCATTTATCCACAAGAAAAACAAGAAACCTTCATACAAATTAGAACAACAACAACCCGAGCAAACGAGTCTTTTGCTTCTAAACATTCGACTTCGAATAAAAATCATTACTGTGGAAACTACTCGTAGGCTAAAGGCTTATATTATAATCACCG
The DNA here is from genome assembly GCA_006409495.1 of Sedum album. Lineage (NCBI taxonomy): Eukaryota > Viridiplantae > Streptophyta > Magnoliopsida > Saxifragales > Crassulaceae > Sedum > Sedum album. Next base: position 31,171 of record QZGG01000607.1, on the reverse strand, counting down.
AATGTGTAAAGTCAGATTCATTGTATGCTCAAGTGTCAGCGTCTTTTACTTATGTTCTTGACTATTCGAGACTTGATCATTGTTTCGGACGGTAATTTCCAGATAATATCATCCAGGTTGGTGCAAAAATTTCTGTAGAACTGAGTAAACAGAGGGAAACAAAGAGTGAGTTATAAAGCAAACGAAGCAGACAACGAAGGACGTTAATCCTAAGCTAATATCTTGTTTAACATCTGAAGTCTGAACTCACTTTATGGTACTCATTGCAATCCCCTGCGGCTTTCTGAACATCCACCATAAAAAATTCTGGTGCGACCTCAAATATCTGTTGAACAAATAGTATGCTTCAGAAACTTTAGTTGCAAGATCATACATATGTCCAGGTCAACAAGATACTGCAAAAAAGGAAATTTTGTAAATGCCAACTTACCTCCACAATAACTGAGAGAAGTGCTGTCTTGGGTGACGAAAGACCTTCAACTCTCATCTGATAATCAAAGATGGATTTTCTAAATATTTCACCAAAACTTGAATTTAAATATTGAGATGATTCATACTGAGTTCAACGTGGCACCATTTATAGCAAGTGTCTATCGATGTATAGTGTTTCGATAAAATGTACCTTGTAGTTGCGAATGTGGGTTTTAAAACCCATAGATTGTGCAACAACTTCCATACTACACATTGCAACCTTGGCCGGCTTCTTTGTTATGAAGCGTGTTTGTTGTTTCACAGAATCCTAATCAGTGGAATAATTGAGATGTCAGAGTCATTTGGAGATGGCTTTTACTTGTGTAGATAAAACATACCAGTCCTCGATCAAACAAAGATGCAAGATTCAGTCCTTGAGATAGGATTATCAAATCAAAAGCATTAAGATTCAATGGTGCATCCTCATTTTCACTTTGCTCTTCGGCCTTTTTCTCCTACAAGTTCCATGACGTCGAAATTGAGATGCTAAAAATTAACATAATCTAGATAAATGGACGGAAACTACTCCCATTCAACAACTGACCTCATCACAGTCAAAGCACGCATTCACATCGTCCAAATTCACGTCTTCATATTCCTCAATCCGAACAGGAACATAATTCTTCTTAAACCACTCATCTTCCTTAACATCTGCAATTGATATACGCTGAAGACGCAAATTTGTAACAAAATCAGACGAGTACAAACTAATATAAGATGCATTCAATCATGGATCATTCATAGAGTTTAAAGTAGGTGGCATACAACTTTAGAAAATTGAAGATTGCTCAGCCACTCACAGTATCAGGATTTGGGTCAAGAATTTTATGAATAAGAGACTTTGCTCCCGCTGGAAACCAAGTTGGACACGAATATTCTGCTCGTCCAATCTAAATAAAATTTAAAAGAGTCAAAATTTACATTTGCAATGATGACAATGGTAGTAATTTTTCAAAGTGAGGTACATGCCTTATTGTACAATGTTGTGAGATCGAGCTCATCAAATGGGAGATGACCCGCCATGAGAACATAAAGAATGACTCCGCATGACCATACATCTGCCAAGGCACCATCGTAGCCTTTGTGATTTAGTACCTGAACATTATAAACAATTGGTTACAAAGTTTGCACAGGTTTGCCTTTCGCAATTTTCTTTCAAAAGTCAAAAACAGAAACATACCTCGGGTGCTACGTAGTTTGGAGTCCCGCATGTCGTCTTGAGGATAGTGACTCCCTATGAACAAACCACTCAAAAACTGTTGAACATCATCAAAAGAATAATTCAGGTTGAATATGATAAGAGAAACTTCGCAACAGATCTTACTTGATCTGGCAAAGCACTCAGACCAAAATCTGAAATCTTCAGATTTCCAAGGGAATCAAGCAATAGATTCTCAGGCTGCAAAAATAATATTGTTAAATATAAGAGTCAGGTGTGTTTTAACTTTTACCGAACGTTAAGATGTCAGGATCCCACACACCTTTAAATCTCTATGGTAGACTCCCTTGCTATGGCAATACTCTACTCCTTCAATAAGCTGCTGAAAATATCTACGTGATTCCGCTTCACTAAGCCTTCCATGGCGAACCTTCAAAAGAAACCTGACCAGTTAAATACCAAAGAGGCAAGACAACGCGCTTTGGGAAGAAACAAACTCAACTAGGACTTACAATTTTATCGAATAGCTCTCCTCCTGTTATGAACTCCAATATAATGTAAATTTTTGTACGACTTGCTAGAACCTAGAGCAAACAGAAGTACATCAAGTTAACAAAAATCAGTGCAGCCAACAGTTAAAATCATCAAACAGTGAGAACTCTAAAACACAAATTAATCCCTTGCCTCATGTAGACGCACAACATAAGGATGTCTTACGAGCTTCATGATCGATATCTCCCTTTTTATCTACACAAAAACATTAAATCAGTTAGTGACAAAATTCCAATACCTTACTCAGGAAAACATGTTACCACAAACCAACGGTTAAACACATGCATCAGATTGTCAATGGTAACCAAAATATTCCAATTTCTAACCAAAATCAGAATCCAACATCAACTCCTGGCTACCCTAATAAGCAAAACTCTATTCATATAAATTAAGCACATGTATCATGATCATAAGTAAGCAACATCAAACCTGGTCAACCATCTTATGCTTCAAAATGGTATTACGATCCAAAATCTTCATAGCAACACTTTCACCGGTTTCTGTATTCTGTGCAAATTTCACTTTGGCAAAAGTTCCTTCCCCAATCGTCCGACCAACCTCATACTTCCCCACCTTCCTCACCACCATTTTCTCTTTATTCGGTCACAGCGCAGTCCCAGGCAGCAGCTCCTTTCTATGCAAATCTACGGTTACTCCGCCCCAGCTGGAGGAGGCATCAAGGTTCGATTTTGAACGGGCATCGATGTGGTTTGGAGGATTTGGAGATGGGTTTGTAGTGGATGAGAATTTGGATTTTTGGATTTTGAAATTATGGTCGGAGGATTGGAGAAGGGATGAAAAGTGGGAAGGGGAGGAAGTGAGCTTTTGATTTGTCGTTCAGGAAAATGGACAACCAAAAAATAGAAAATAAAATTTTGGAATTAAATAAAATTTTCTATATCTGTGCTTGATAGTGATACCCATGAAAGTAGAACGGTGATGTAGCTAAATGGGCCATTGGGTTCAGGCCCAGAAGATCGTATGAGCCTAGGATAGCAAAATACTAAGCATTGACCATTTTTTCTAATAGAAGTAATTTTGAATTTTTTTTTTAAAACCCATCCTGCTAAAGCCCCACTGCTTTAGCACCCACTAGGAATCGAACCTATAAGGCTAGCTCTTGGTGGGCTTTGAAATTTATACATAAACTTGGACACTTTTACTTTTTAATGCAGAAAGGAGTTATTATGAATGGAGTCTTTGCCTTGTAAAGTAAAAGCAAGATCTTACCTTCTGAAGATCCAAACAATCAATCAGACAACAAAAGCATTACCTGACAAAAAACCCTAGTTAAAATTCCAACTCCAAGTTCATAAATAAGTCATTTAAAATCAAAATGTCCGCTGAATGAGGATTTATTGTACGGAGTAATTTGTAAGTGGTGGGAATCAGGGACGAAAGTAGAAGGGGAGGACCAAACCAGCTGTTGGGTTTTTTAGTTCCAAGAAAATATTGTGGGCTGTTGAGACCGCCACTGTTTTTTGAGTCTTGGTGTGCAGAAGTCAGTCTTAGGCCTCTCGTAGGGTTTGTCCTTTTACTAGTACCTTCCATCAGTCCGTGTAAAAATGAGAGATGAATTCCAATATTCCATTGCCTTTAAAATACATTATCGTATGACCTTGGAGTTTAACCATCGATTTATCTGGTTAGATTTAAGCTTGCAAATAAATTGTTGTTATAGAAAGTATTTTTAGTTGTATCAATGTCATGACTACAAATTAGGAAGCCTGATAAGCCTAAATGATCAATTAGTAAAAGCTTGTTTCACTTTCTTGGTCGATTTCATGTTTAGATATCTTCTTATGTCAAGCCCACATCAAATGAAATCTCCAAATCTAATCTTATATATGTGGCTCTAGCCAAACCAAAATTGCCAGCTTTAATGAATAAATATTTAAAATCATTCAAAGAATCTTATAAATTAATTCCACTTAATTATTAGTTGTTAACATCATGTGTGCCCTACTTCACTACAGAACCTTATTTAGCTAAATCCCCACACTAAACTTCAAATCATTTCTCAAGGCTAAAAAATGGAGTCCTATTTGAGTTGCAAATGAAATGAGGAGAAAAGAGAAGAGCATATAAGTCCCAGTAAAGTTTGAGAGTAGAAAGAGAGCCATGGATAACAATAGAGATCATGATTTCTTACAAGAGCTTCTATCATCACAAACATCAGCTTCATGGGATTCAACAACCTCATTTTCCAAACAAATTGTTCACAACAATGTTATCAACGGCAATGTCTGGAGGACTACAACTCCACACAACTTCTCTGACAACACTAATAACACCCTCTTCCCAATTATATCTTCATCTTCATTTTCATGGGACCCATCTGTAGATCATCCTCAGAGCTTCACTACCAATCATCTATCAACCTTCAACCAAGTTTTCCACTCCCCAACAACAACAACATTCTCTACTCAACCCCCTCTTCATTTTACATCCTCAGATCCTCGTATGATGGAGGATGATCAAACAGCATCATTTTTGGTCCAACAAGATGATTACTACTCTAATCCATTCTTAAGGCTAGAAGATCATCATCAAGTACTAAACAGTTCTTTGATGGAAGAAGATCATGCCAATGATATGATGATGATGTTTTTGCATAATGATAATCAAAGTCTAAAAATGGAGAAAGCTATAGGTACCAGTGAGCTGGTTCCACTTCCTTCTGTTTTTAATGTTGGGTGTGGTGTGAAAGCTGGCAAGAATGTCCAGGGTCAACCTTCGAAGAATCTCATGGCAGAGCGCCGGAGAAGGAAGAGATTGAATGACCGTCTATCCATGCTCAGATCCATTGTTCCCAAGATCAGCAAGGTAACATTTACATTCCTTTTTTCTTCATTTAATTTCTTTTTAATCAATAATTTTTGTCTGTCCATTTTGTAACAAAAAATTACACAAGTTTATTTGTAAAAATATTGATACACACAATAGTAATTTGTGACAGCAAAAAGGAGTAGTGAGACAGAATTAAAATGCTTGTCTTTCTATATTTGCTCACTTCGATTGAAATTTAAAAATAAGCAATAACAGGACATGTTAGATCTGGCTCCACTTTCTGATTGTCTTTTTCCATAAAGTAGTGGAAGAAGAAGGAAAAAAATGTCAATATTTGTCTTCTCTATTTCTCTAATCAAAAAACAAATACTGACAAACACTTTATAATGATTAACATTTTGTTTCACAGCATTAATTAACTGATGATTAAATAAATGAAACTAAAACACAAGTGCTTGGAGATCATTGGCTAGTGTGAAACAATTTATTTATTTAAATATCGTAGCTTTTCTCAAGGACTTGGTGATCTCTATTAATCATGCTAAACTAGCTTGACATCTGTTTGCTTCACCTCCGTTAAGATTTAGAAATGAGAAATGTCGTACACGAAAATTTGGCCTAAATGCATCTGCTTAAGGTTTTTTTTTTGTTTTGAGGGTAGTTTGAATTTTTTTGACAATTTACTAACCTACCCTTAATTCTAAACATATACTCCTAATTAAGTTGTTTGATGAATGATTTTTCTTGAAGCTCAGATGGACAGGACATCTATTGTTGGAGATACTATAGACTACATGAAAGAGCTTCTAGAAAGGATCCAAAGATTGCAGGAAGAGCTTGGTGTTGAATCTTCTGATGACCTTGTTCAGTTGTTGGACTGCTTGTTTAAGGATCTAAAACCAAATAATGAAGTGCAGATCAGGAACACACCAAAGGTACGACGTAATCAAAATCTCAGAATTGTACTTTGTGACTATATGATGTCTGATGCAATGTTATATATTGCGGAACATATTATAATAACTCATGCTTCGTAGTTTGAGGTAGAGCGAAAGAGCATAAAAGACACGCGTATTGAGATTCGTTGTAATTTGGGGAAACCAGGATTGTTATTATCGACGGTCAATACAATGGAAGCTCTGGGGCTTGAGATTGAGCAATGTGTCGTGAGCTGTTTCAATGAGTTTGAAATGCACGCCTCGTGTTCCAAGGTAGTATCCTAAAATATCATTTTAGCAATATAAAAAGTCATATTCTTCGACAATAATTATGCTTATTATACAAATGATCGACAACAAAATTAATGTAGGATATCGATCATATAGACAAGAGAGATTGCGAAGAGATAAAGGAAGCGTTGTTCAGAAATGCGGGATATGAAGGAAGATGTCTATGAAATAAGAACATCGACCGTTTGGTTGAAACATTTCTTAGAGGGACCGAGCCGTACTGTATTTTTTGTGACGATGTAGTTTTTAGATGAACTTAAAATTTCTATACACTTTCTATCGTTAATCACGAAGTATCGCATCAAATGAATTAATTAAATTGAGTCAAATTAATGCATCGTAATAACTAGTTGCTCGATGCACTAAATTGTGATTAATTTTTTTACACTAAATTGTGATTATAAATTATATTTTGAAAATCGTACGTTATCTAATGGAGAATTATGCATAATTAAAGAATATGATAAAGTTCAAGAAAGATTAATGGTTTTTTTGCAGGGTGGTGAGAAAGTTATATGATCTCGACGGTTGTTTTATTATAATTTAACGATTGAAATCAAAAATAAATACAACCGGTCAATTATAGTCTCTCGTATACTTAATGTTTCTCTAAAATTCAACTCTACGTGTGGTACTAAAAATTATTCATTTTGGAAATACAATAAAATATTCACTTAGTTATTGTTTATGAAAATATAAATTTTTAAAATTTTCTCTGCATATTGTGCTACTCATCAAATTGGATTCACCTAGAAGATATAAAAGCTACTAAAAATTATTTTGTACTTAATAATTTATTGGGAAGTAAAATACTTCCTGAAAATATTAAACGATCCATATTGACATTTGTCATTTAATGAAAATCAGGGTATTCACCCACCCATATATATATATATATATATCCCCGTAGAGGTGGTCTCTTTTGAGATCATTACTGTTGGGTGAGACCCTATGACCCCATTAAGAACCATTGGATTGAGTGATCCAATGTTTGTCTTTTGTTTGCTTTTTTTTAAATGACATGTGCACAACACGTGATCACTATTTAGGTGATCCAAATGGTCTCTTTCTTGGTCTCAAAAGAGCATAACTCTATCTATGTATATCGATTAGTTAGATTGAATCTATCAAGTGCGGACACACTTTGGTTAATAAGTGGGGCAAGTGCCCTATTCAATTTTATGTGACTCTCTTATTTGTTATATTGAGAAAGATATATTTGTTATTATAAGTAACGAAGATGTGATAGAGCGTTTCATGAAAATGAAGAATCGAAGAGAGCAGTTGTAATAAATTTTATTTTGTCTCTAGTCCCAAAAAATCCTGGGTCCGCCACTGGAATCTATTGCTTTGAAACGGTCGCATTCATATTCGTAAGAAGAGTTTCAATATTAGAAGCTGCAGCAATAGTGAAGAAATCAGCAAAATGGTGACCCGGAATTCAAAAGCTATTGCATTCACTGCATTGACAATTTTGGGGCTTTTTTCTGAGAGTGCAACTGCCAACTTTAAAGGTTGCTGCGTTAAACGCGCCTCAGGCGCGCCTAGGCGCAGAGCGCAGTGAGGCGACATGCTCTGGGCTTCGGAAGGTGGAGGCGTGCTTCATTCCGGGAGGCGAGCGCCTCGGCAGCTTCTTCCATGAGGCGCGGCAGGGAGGCGCATCCATAATTACCCGGTTCGGAGAACGAAGGGTCGATTTGCGTTTTCGGAACATCGATCCGGAACGCATAGGGAACGCGTTCCAGATCGTTGAATCCATCGTTCCGATTGAATAAGGTTTATACAAGATGTAATTTAAAGAGCGTCGTTGTTAGAATTTCGAGGGGCGGCTATTAGGGTTTCGGGGATGGAAGAGAAGATAGTGAACAGTAACTTTTGTTAAACGCTGAAACTTAAACGCTGTGTTTCAGCGTTTATCATTAAATAATATAGTTGATAAGTCGACATTCTAAGAAAGAGTCTTTATATTTAAATCGGTATTCTTAATTTAATTAATTTTCTTAATTTCACGATTTAGATTAGTTCTAAAGTTTTTCTCATATTTACATTCTAGTTTTTCTCAATATTTAAATTTAAATTTATAATAATATTTATATTCTTTTATTGAGAGTTGAGATCATTTATGAATTATGAAGAAGTTTATTATTTAGATGAATATGTATTTATATGATTTTGGGGATATATGCGCCTCCCCTACGAAAGGCGCGCTTTTTGTGTGCGCCTCGCGCCTAGGCCCCCAGAAGGTCTTTGCGCCTTGATGCGCCTCGGGCTTTTTAAAACCAAGGTTACAACCAATGTGCTATAAACGTTATCTACATTCTTCCGTGTGTTTCGTATTGCATCGCATATTGTAATCCTACCTTAAAGTTTAAATTTGAGCTTCCGAATAAGCCAAGGTGTGTACGCAACTGCAAGAAGTCTTAAACCATCGGAATTTCATTCTTCAACATCGTCCTGCCGGAGACGTAAAGGAAATACATACGGATTAGTTTTATTTTATCAAGTACTATTGATTACAATTAGAAATTAATATATCAAATTAATATACGCGACGGTTGAAAATTGAAGGTTATTAATCTCACCAATTGTATTAATATAAATCGATGATGAAAATGATATCTTTCGTGCCTTAAATATACGTTTTATCTAATATCTCTACAATGTATGAGAGTACTAATACCTCTTCAGTTTGTCTTGTAAGTTAAAAAAATTACGGAAAAATGTGGACCCAAAATTCATTTCAACGGAAAACGATAATGTGGATTTAGATTGTAAATGTGCAGAATAATGTGAAACAAAATACAACAAGTCAATTTTTGTCGGAAATTACTGTTACTGAATTTAACTACTTGAAATCGGTTGTTCTTTTGTGCTTCAATGGCATTGCTTATGAGAGTTGTAGCAAGAACCACTAACTTTGAGGTCATTTAACATTTTCCTTAAATTGACTATTCGGAATCTCATTATTTAGTTATCATAAAATGTAGATTTATTCCCTTGAACCTAATAAGTTTAAATTTGTGTATGCTCACGTAAAATTCATCGCACTTGAAATATGCAGAATTATATAGCAAATCCCGATTAATAATCCATAAATTCTAGTTTATCAACAGTACATGCTGAAAACTAGAGCGTAAACTCTTATTAAATTATGACGCTTAATTCGAATCTTTGTTCAAATATCGCCAAATGATCCAAATCGACACAGACCATCTAATGAAAATCAGGAAATACGTACCTATATAAACTCAATTGCATTTAGAATTGTCATAGTACAAGAAGTTTGTGAAAAATCAAGAAAATGAGGAATGGAATTTCTCTAGTTTCCATTTTCATCGCTCTGACGATTTTGGGATGCTTTTGTGATTCGAGTTCGGGGATCTCATTCAACAGGTGCTACAAGATATGCTACCATAGTTGTGCTAAACATGTTTGGGACTTCCCTGTTTGTTCTATTTTTTGCACTTCATTCTGTATCAGTCCATTGAAGCAGTGTATGGAAGACTGTAAAAGTTACTGTGCAAATACTATCGAAACCAACGACAAAGTTAAAGTTATGGAATGTGGTGAAGGATGTAAAGTGAAATGCGATCCTCTTGGTGTCCAGGGTTAATATTTACATTCATTTTTTCATGGTTATTTTTATGTAACTGAGGTTATATTTATATTATTTATAAGAAAACATATTCTTTTGTGTAAGCATCTATCAAATTAATTTGTATACGAATGGACAAGGGCAGTGAGTTTAGGCTATTCATAGAATAGCGCACAATAAAAAAAGAGTAGCTGGGAGTCAATGATGAGTCAACTGTAATTGTTCACAGGATAGTGTGGTGTGACGAGTGTAAACTCTTTCAAATTTTTACCTCCGCCACATCTTTATATCATGTATGAAAATGGGCACTAGGAGGACTCGCTTGTTGAAGCTGTATCATCTTTATGCTTAATCATTCCAGAATCTACAAGAATTGGAATCTCAGCTGCAAGCCATGGAGCAAGGCCTAAGCAAAGGGCATGTGCAATGCCAAAACGAGGACTGCATGTACAAATTACACCATTAGTTAATTTACTGCTAAACATATAAGCTGGAAAAAGCATATTCCAAAGTAAACAAAAGGCAGATAAACACAATATGACAAAAACACAATAAAGGTCCGTTATAACATAAAAAATTTGGAAAAATGTTTGATGGCACATTTCACAGTAGTCATGACATATCCTTGTGAAGGACTCAAGATAAAAGCACGTATATGTTAATCATAAAGCAATTAGTAATTGTGGAACAGACCGTCAAAATATTAGCGGGACCAACACTTATCTTTCGTTAGAGGTCAATTACGATGGGATTCAGATCTCTGTAGATCAAAGATATAATTCCGATTTCATAACAGCCAAGACACATCAACACATAATTTATATTGAATTCATATCCTATATATTAGAACCTATGCAAACTCACTAGTTTATCTTCCTATACGCTTTATTATTTATCACTTAAAGCCCAAAGGAGCTAGGGTCCGTAATAAAGATCAAAGACAAGAACTAGGTACCAAGTAAGGTAGGCACTAAAATAACATAAAAATTAAACCTATGATCATTTTCCGTCAATAATATTGAAATCAACCACCAGGTTCTGAATGCAGAGATCAACATCAACAAGCAGCATATAAACCATATCAACAAAAATTTCAAAAAAACTAAGAAAACACATAATTTTACATCAGTACCTGTTCTTTGCCCACAACGGCTTGAAATGCACAGTCAAACATATCTTCCCTCCTCGATACATCTGTCATCCAAAAGCACCAATGATTAAAAGTAAATCTTTGCACACTACCGCTTAACACAGTGCCAAAATTTCCAGTAAGACCAGCTCAAGCAATCAAGCTACTAAACTAAACTTGCAGATAACTGCATGTCACCTAGCAGCCTGTACTTTTGTAAACAATATCATAGAACAACTGCATTCCAAACCTAAACACTAAATATTAATCCCCCTTTAAAAGATCCTCTAATAAACATGCACACCTAATTTCTACGGAAGTCAAATCTCCCATTCACCTAAAAACCGAAACTTGACTAAAATTGATCATAATTCAACACTTATCTCCCAAATCATAAAACCCAAATTTCCAAAAAAAAAAACCGAACCTTGTGAGTCTTTCCATCAAGCTGAGGCAACTCAAGCTCAGGTGCAGTAGCAGGATAAGTGACCGGAATATCAAACTGCAGATCAAATTCATACTTCAACAAATTATGCACATACCAACATTTACCAGTCCATCTAGTCCCTTCCGCATTAGCAGCCGATATTCTGAACCAGTCATTGTCCTTCGATTTGTTCATCTGGGTGTACGCGATCAACGCCTTGTATTCTTCTTTCAAACGTTGCGTCCATGCCGCTCCGTCTCGTGGACCCGCTTTGATTGTCAGTAAAGGAATCTGGGTTAGTGTTGTTTTCGTGTTTGGATCCCAACCCTCCATCAAATCCCTCGATTTGCGTCGTCGTTTGTTGTCGCTTCGCTATCTGCGTACGTTTCATGTTTGGGATTCGGGGGTTTCATACGCATTTTGTTTACAGTTTAACCGCCGTGGTTTACAAAACTACACATGGAACCCTTTAAGTTTCCTTGCTTCTTAAAAAATGCTTCATTTTGATGTTGCATCTGCCTCTGCATGGGAAACAAAGATGCATAAACCAAGGAAAATGAATAGCCGTCCGACGTAATGGGAAAGAAAATACAAGAAACTTGTAGTTCATGGCAAGACGAAGCACATGAAATTCAAATTCTAGTCGATAAGTCCGATGATACTTAGAAAAATTAAAGAAAGCCTGACTCCTGAGCGCTGAGGATCATAATCTTGTCAACCTCCGAGAAACTGATAAGGTGGATAACTCATAAATAGCTGAAGACTATGGCGGCTATCAGTCTTTAACAGCTGAATTGGTTCAATGGGGATATGTCTAGATAAATGACAGTCATACAAGAGAAAGTTCCCCGGCAGTGATGCTTCTCTTAACCAGCTTTGCCCAAGACTCATTTGTCTCCGCTATAACTTTAAGGGCATAATCCTGTCAGATGAAATAGTTTTAATGACAAATTAAAGATGATAGATAAACACGATAAAATTTGACAACCGTAAGGTGGATAAATGGGTCCCCAAACCCAATCAATCATATTTCGTACCTTGTTCGCAGCTGTGTTCCCTAGACCAAACCTGTTAGCAGGCTTGCCATCTGGAATCTTGTAATCTCTGAACCAGTCTCGGATTGCAGTAAGAGTTCCCTGCAGAAAGTCACATATATAATAAATATTTAATGCCTTATGCCTTCAAAGAGTGATAAGGATGCGATCAAGGATTTTGTAAGTATACCACATATACATATTAATATTAGATAAACTATGGGAGTCAGGACCTTTTGTACTTCGATAAATACTAGAGCTCTGCCTATTTATATGAATAGCAACTAGCAGATCAAGTATTTGATCATAGGGAGGAACGAGTGCCTTCATGACAACCATTACCCAGCTCAAAATTTTGGACTTGGCAGAGATAAAGAAAATTTGGAAATAGCATTGAAATTTAACTTACAGGAAAATGTTTCTCCACATCATCAATATCATTAACCAGAGACGCTTTCGGGTCATCTAATGAAATGGCGACAATTTTCCAGTCAAGCTCTCCTTCATCAATCATCGCCAGAGCTGCTAGCGGCTTCACCTTCAACACATCACCGATCTTCCTTTGTTTCTCACCAATTTCGACAACATCGACTGAAACACAAACATACACATATTCACCACAAACAATAGAAGAGGACCCTTTGTTACATCATATTTAAAAATTACAACAAACCTGGATCATTATCACCAAATGCGCCTTCAACCTCATCATTAGCTAGTGAAGGATCCTCCCATGTTTGAGGGAGCAAACCGTAGTTCCACTTGATATTGTAGCTGAACAAAACAGTTTATATGTCAAGACTCGGTAAATACAACAACAAAATAGAAAATGAACATAATGCAGTGAAACTCTAATATGAAAATTGCGCTCACATCGACTATTGCTAATTTCCCAAATCAAAACGCACCCATAAGTGTGAAATTTCCCAAACAATAATTTTCAAGAAAAATAAGCATTTCCAAATACAAATAACAACATACGGGTAATAACGAAGCTTCCCCTTCTTTGTATCTTGCTTTATCGGAGTGTACAACTCATCCGTCGCAACCTCCATTTTTGCCTTTGTTTCTTTCGGAATCTCCACAATACAGTTAAATACCCCATCTCCCAAACTCAAAGGAATATCATGCCATGGTGAAACCTAAAACACATCACGCAATATATATTAAACAAATTGACAACACTAAGAACATAATTTCTAAATGCTATAACTCTGAATCCAGTTAAAACATAGAAAATGCACTAAAATCTCCAATTCAAATAAAGGCAACAACACATAATATCAAACACTAAAAAGATCAAATCTTTTAATTCATAAAATCTAAAAATCCAAACTTTCACGCCAAATCCAAACCCCTAAATTAAGCCGACCTTCTTTCCACTCTGATCAACAAAAAACACGCGATAATCCAGCGTCTCTGCCTGTCCCTCTTCCTTCACTTTAATCTCAGGTATATACAAAGCCCTGCATGCAAACAGCCGTTTTGTCGACTGATTGAGTTTCCGATCGAGACGAAGCGACTTCCCAGTAATCGCATATGGCCTTAGCAAGAACGACGAGGCTAAGGCGCCGTTTAAAGGATTCCGGACTGCTCCGCCGGCGGCGGATGTTACAGTCATCATTCTTCCGACCGCAGCCATTTTTTTGTCGAGAAAGAGGATTTGGTGAGACAGTGGCTGTTGATGATTTAGTCCACAAGTGTTTGAAAGTGGCTTTGTGACTGTGCAGAAAGCCAATATGAGAGATTTGAATATTTACAATAAAATCCTTATAGTATTGAATTTTGATACGATATCTCCAATTAAGATTTAAATTTTCATTTTACTCCATTTTGCGTATCCGCAATTACGTCCAATCAATATTATGGATTCTATTATAACCCCCCTCGTTTACTATTGTAACAATTTTGTCCCGATTGGATTAAAATTTTCTTTTAGATCCATTTTAGTGTACTTGGACAGTTTTGCAGACCGTATGCCTAATTCCGGGTTTGAACTTTGGAACCCTAAAACTTCCTCATCAACCGCCGTTAAGCTCCGCCTCCGAATCGGCGTCGGAATCGATCAATTCCAATGAAGGTGAGCATTTTGCGAGCTTGGGAATTGCTTGGCTTCGAATTTAGGCTTCTGGTTATCTTTTTGATAGATTTGATTAATGAGTGCAGTGAGCTGAAATTGAACTGAATTGAATTGATGAAGATTGCAGTGGAAGGATGTATGCATGGAGAGCTGGACACTGTGTATGCCACTTTGCTGGATTTGGAGAAAAAGCAGAATACAAAGATTGATCTTTTACTGTGTTGTGGCGATTTTCAGGTTTTTAGGATTGTGTTGTTTTTTTAAATTATCTTGAATTTTGACATACTTTCATTATTTTGATCGGCAGTGATGGGTTCTTTGCGTTGTAGGCTGTGAGGAATGAAAAGGACTTGGAGAGCTTAAATGTTCCGCGCAAGTTCAAAACAATGGGCACTTTCTGGAAGTACTATTCTGGAGAGGCTGTGGCACCTATTCCTACTATATTTATTGGTGGAAATCATGAAGCTTCTAATTATCTATGGGAATTGTGAGTCATGATTTAGTTACATAATTTGGTGGTGCCTTTTTGTTAAATGTTTGCTTTACGTAGTAGGTATTTTGAACTCTGATGTTGAGTAGGCACTTCAGGGAAGTGGTTATTTTTATGAGATAAGAGTCAATGTGAGTGTGTTTCAAGTTGCAGTCGTTTGAATTCAATGTGAAACATAGAGTCGCTCCTGTAATTTATTGATTTAGGGATCTGGGTCATAACAGATCTCAATTCTGATATATTTTTCAATAATTTTTTTCATTCAAACACTTATAATGTATCGTTCTAGCCGTCCAATTTTTACAAGGTGCAATGTGAATGATAACGGTTACATGATCAGGTATTATGGAGGATGGGCAGCTCCAAACATTTATTTCCTAGGATTTTCTGGGGTTGTAAAGTTCGGAAATATTCGCATTGGGGTTTATCTGGAATATATAAGGAGCACCATTATCGCTTAGGTTTGTGATTTTCACCTCCAACTTTCTTATAGTGATGTTGACGTTTGTTGAAGTGTTTCTAATTCACCTCTTGTTTGGTGTATTCACATGTATTATTAATCAACAACTCTTATTCTTTCAGGATACTTACTATCCTAAATTTGTACTTCATTGTCATACTGTATCAGTTAACCATCATAAATAGTCTGATCTTGCGTTAAATTTCATGATTAGGTCATTATGAGAGGCCACCATATAACGAAAGTGACATCAGGTCCATCTATCATGTCCGTGAGTATGACGTCCACAAGCTCCTACAGATAAAGGACCACATTGACATATTTCTGTCCCATGATTGGCCGATTGGCATAACTGACCATGGAAATAAGAATGAATTACTGCGATATAAGTCATTTTTCAAAGAGGAGGTAATTATCTTCCAAAACTCTATTGTGACATTATATGTTCCTGTAATATTATCGGGCTGTGTCAATGTCAAATTATCGTTCACCTTGCTTTCCTCAGATTGAAAACAGAACTCTGGGTAGTAAAGCCGCTAGTCAACTATTGGAGAAATTGCAACCCTCCTACTGGTTTTCAGCGCATTTACATTGCCAATTTGCAGCTCTTGTTCAACACGGGGAGGGTGGTCCATCGACCAAATTTTTAGCACTAGATAAGTGTCTGCCAAAACGTAAATTTTTGCAGGTATGTTATTTTGGTCTTTTCATTTTGATATGCATAACTTATATGTGAATATTACACTGAAATGTATTTCATTTTGATGTTTAATATAGGTTATTGAAATAGAGTCAGAACCTGGTCCTCATAAAATCCATTACGATGAAGAATGGCTAGCAATAACAAGAGAACTGAATTCTCTCATCCCTTTGACACGGAGAAATGCAAACTTAATGTACTTTGAACCATCTAGACAGTTAATGTCTGCTCCTTTACGTCTCCTGATTAACATAACACTTGGTAAAACTGTGCCGTTTGCTTTTTAGTGGTGTACAGCCTGACATAGAAGGATGTAAAAAATGGATCAGCAGTAAACTACAACAAAGGGGAGCTGAGCCATTTGACTTTGCGAGAACAGTGGTGTGCAATAATCAACTTGGCCAAGTTATCTTCCAGTCTGGTAATATTCATTTTTTGTCTTTACTCTTTATGTTTCCTTTTAATTGAGGATTTCATGCTGCAAATTCAGGCAACTGTTTGCTATATCAACGTTCATTACAGGTTTTTGCTGGTATGCTTTATACTTGGAATTAACTACTTAATATTATGTTACTTTCAGGTCATATGCCAAACCCACAAACTGAAGCATTGTTGCAGTTTTTAGAGCTTCCAAATCTTCTTAATGAATATACTATGAGTTCAGTGGCACCAGCACAAGATTCAAGGCCTGCTGCTTCTTCAAATACAGGTTATATCATCGTATCTACATATTCACTATGCTGAATCTATTGCTATTTGTACTATATCGACTCACATATGGCATTTATGGACCACGTGTGTTGCAGATTACAATGATGAGGAAATACCTTTAGATGATCTTGATGATTCAGAATCAGGTTGATTGTTATGTTCCATAGAAGCTTTAGTTCCCTAACCAGTAACCACCGTCTGCCAGTTCAGAATTGTATGTACTTTTGTAAGAGAAATGCTTCTATATATCTTCATGTAACTTATTTGGTACTTCAGCCAGAGCTTATTTAAGGCATCAGACAATGAAAAACTTAATGTAATCTTGTTCAATAATTATATTGTCTAAAGTGCTAAGCATCTAATCTTGGTACTTAATAAGAACGTTTCTCCACACAAAATTGACAGAGATAGTCTTAAATTTCATAACTCGAATAAGAACTCTTTATTCCAAAAATTGACTGATCAACAACAATATGATATAGTAATTCGTAGTATACAAATGATAAGTGCTTAAATTTTATTGCATTGTGCTAATAATTAGTCTTCAATGAAATTAAAATATCATATCCTTTGATTTGTCAGTTTTATAGAAATTAAATTTCATCCGTTGAGTTATTAAAAATCAACTATCGAGATTGTGTCTCACATTCTAAATTCAATATAAATACATATTTTCTTAAAATTTAATGCATCTCCTAAGATATTTTTGTATGGAATTGCGTTAAAGAACATTTAAATTTATGATTGTTGAGAATCATATCTTAAACAATGAAAATGACATTGCAAATAACAAAAAATTCATTGGAAAAACTTTGCGTTTTTGAAAATTGTATTCACCTTTATTGTTCGAATTTATTTCAAATCTTATTCTCAATGACTCAACATTTCCCCTTTTGATTTTTCTTATAGTTATTTTATAGAAACTCACTTAACTTTTACATCCTTTTTACGGATTTATAGCGATTCTTTACCAAACTCACCATCAATAATTTTTTTCTAAATGTCCAAATACATGGGTACCCAAACACATCTCTAGATTCAAATTCGAGTTTATGCAACGCTATATAAGATTATAGTAAACAATTTTAAAATGAAGTCGTTTCGATGTTCGCAATAAATAATTGTGCTGTATTGAATTCGAGTCCCACCTCACTCTTTCTCGATCCTATCTTTTTCTTAGATCTGATTTCACCATCCTTTATATAACGAAATAAAACTCCACATTTTTCTATTTCATCCAAAACCTCAGTTATCAAACCCCTCTCCAACATGGCCATGCCCAACTCCTCCATGTCCGTTCAGCAAAACCCTCCTCGCTCTGGCGATGATATTCATAAGAATTTGGACGATGATGGCCATGAGAAAAGAACTGGTAACTTCCAAAAACTTTACAAACCTTTCTTTTTTGTTTGCTTAAAAATATAAGCAAATGTACTAAAGTTTCGCATTTTATTTTAAGGAACTATGTGGACGGCCAGTGCACATATTATAACGGCCGTAATTGGGTCAGGAGTCCTTTCTCTAGCATGGGCTATTGCACAACTCGGCTGGGTGGCAGGACCAGCCGTGCTATTGGCTTTTGCTGTCATCACTTACTTCACCGCCACCATATTGGCCGACTCCTACCGTGCTCCGTCCGGTCAGAGAAACCCTACCTACATGGACGTTGTCAAATCCTATCTAGGCAAGTTATTTAACATAATTTTCTTTAAATAAATTTCAATATTAAAATTCTCACTATATAATTTCTTTAAATTGTTTCAGGGGTTAGGAGTGGGCAACTATGTGGTTTGGCTCAATATTCGAATCTTGTCGGAGTTACAATCGGATACACAATCACTGCTTCTATCAGTATGGTGTAAGTACTTGCATTTACAAATTTATTTTTTAAATTATGTATTAATTAAACTAACAGAATTTTTTTACTTATTGTCTTTGTGAGTTTAAACAGTAGTCAATATTTAAAATATCAAAGTCAAATAATTTTATTTAATACCACCAGAATTAGTTGATGTCCCAACAAACACTAAATATCTGTTTCAATTTACTCCTATTAGTTATTAGGACATTAATGAAGATGTTCTCCATAAATAAACATATTGTCCCTAGCACGCAGGACAAAATGAAATGTACACTAACCACCTCATTTTTAATTTCCATCCGTTTTTTGTAAGCAAACGTTTAATTTGGGAATAATGCATAATGTACACTGAACTTGTAAATTATCTTAAATTAGTAAAAGGTTATTAAAATAGACGCCATAAGTTTTATCATAACGAACAGAGACATAATTTTGTGTATGTAACAATTTTATTTTAATTTTTTACAGAGCTGTGAATCGTTCAAACTGCTTTCACAACCACGGCCACCAAGACCCATGCCAAAGAAATAACTATCCTTATATGATCGCTTTTGGAATCATACAACTTGTCTTAAGCCAGATTCCAAACTTCCACGAGCTCTCCTGGCTCTCCGTCGTCGCAGCTGTCATGTCCTTTGCCTATTCTGGCATTGGCCTAGGACTTTCCCTAGCAAAAGTCATTGGTAAATACAATAATCCAAAATTAAAATACAAAGCAATTACATATAATTTTGCACGACTCAAAAAATGGTTGGCCGTATTTGATGATATAATTATTCAAATGTGGCTTTTAAATAAATAGAGGGAAGTATTCCTAAGCCACGAACAACAATAACGGGAACGGTCGTTGGCGTGGATGTCACCAGTGCAGACAAGTTATGGAAGACATTTCAAGCAGTTGGAAACATCGCATTTGCTTATACCTTTTCGAACATTCTCATTGAAATTCAAGTAAGTTTAATTTTTTATATTAATTCAATATTTTTTTTTGATAGCTCAATATTTTATTGAAAAATATATATTAACTTGTTTTGATCCCTTGTGGTCGGACCACCACATTTAACCAATTTACTAAAGTCTGATTATTCCGCTGTAGGACACTTTGCGATCAAATCCACCAGAGAACAAAGTGATGAAAAAAGCATCCTTGATCGGTATCATAATTACAACATTCTTTTACGTTCTTTGCGGAGTGCTAGGGTATGCAGCTTTCGGCAACGATGCGCCTGGAAATTTTCTAACAGGGTTCGGATTCTATGAGCCCTTCTGGCTCATTGACTTTGGCAATGTCTGCATTGCAGTTCATTTGATTGGTGCTTACCAGGTAAATAACAGGTTCAGTGCATTCCGAGCAATACGTATTTACTTAACTACTTGACCCTTAATTGGAATGGCATGCATGTAGGTTTTTGCACAGCCCTTATATGCTTTTGTAGAGGAGAAGTGCATCAAAAAGTGGCCGAACAGCTCGTTTGTGACGGTAGACCACCAAGTGAGATTTTTAGGCTATGTCTACCCACTCAACATGTTCAGACTAGTGTGGAGATCTGCCTATGTTGTGATCTCAGCTCTTATTGCAATGATCTTCCCCTTCTTCAATGACATTTTGGGACTCATCGGAGCAGTCTCCTTTTACCCTCTGACAGTGTATTTCCCAATAGAGATATACCTTGCTCATTCGAAGTTCAAGAAATATTCTACCACATGGATTTGGCTGAAGCTCCTTAGCTTGGCATGCTTCCTTATATCAGTTGTTGCAGCTATTGGGTCTCTTAGAGGACTTGCTCAGAGTGTCAAGCACTATAAACCATTCAGCACATAGAGATAGGGTTGAACTTTGAAGAGTCAGACCCCTTCATTGAACCAAAATACAGATTTTTAGAATGTAATAATAACATGCTGCAAAGAAGCCTAGTCATACATCAGTTTGCAATGTATTTCACTTGATTTCTTGCTGCTCATCTACATATGTTTTTCTTCTTCTTCTTCATGGGAAGAACGCATCTACAGTCTAACATTTCCACTCAGCTATGAGGTCTCAAGCGATGCAATTCAGTTGATTAAAATCTTCAATATTCATATGTAACGAGGAACATAAATTCAATGCATAATTCATATTACCACTGGTTTGTTACCAAGTACCATCAACCACAAAAGTCAACGAAAGTCAAACAATAAACACCAGGATTACAAAACGCAAACTTCAAACCTCAAACATTGCTATCCACAACCTCTTCGACTTTCACAACCTCAGCAGCCTCAACCAGCGTCCACTCTGCAGGCAACGCCGGCAATTTCGGATACACAGTGGGCTTCCTCTTAATATCCCAAGCCTGAGTCTTCTTTGGCCTGGTCTTCATGTGATGCTTCGTCCCTTTCTTCTGTGGCCTCGATGAACACTCCACCGTCGCCATTCCGCTCCACTCCACCTTCTTCTCCACCGCAGTAACAGCCGCTGGCATTCTCACTCCGAAGATCGCTGAAACCGACGACGCCATCTTAAGTTATCCGGATAACTCTCACCCTTTGCTCCACAAATTCGATTTTATTGGCTTTCAATCGAAACCTGCTAGATGGGCTTTCATGTTATTGGGCCTGTAAATGCCCAACAATACCAACGGCCCATTTACGAGGTCCCTGTTCGTATCTCGTTTTTCTTTACAAGCCAGTTGTCCTCAAGTCACCCACATCCTTCGATCTCTTCATTGAAAAGATATGGTGTGTGTAATGCATGTTTGAAAGCGAATGGGATCTGTTCTGGTTCTGTTCAAATATGTGTGACTTCTAGTTGTTTCAAGCCATGGGGGTGTCTGCTGAAATGCATTATTATTTCTTTTTTGACCCATCAGAGGTTAGCTCAGTTGGTAAGAGCCGGAGTCAAAAATGACCACCACTGGAGCCAACCCGGGTTCGATTCCTGATGGGGGCAGGACAGGGGTTCTGCGGGGTAGGTTAGAGGGGAATAATTTAATTGGCTTGAGAATGGGGGTTGTCCATTCCTTGACCAATTTTTTTTAAAAAAAAAATTTCTTTTTTGTTGTCCGTCCATCCATTGATCAGAATCAGATGGTGTGTCATTTTCTAAAAGTCCTCATAAAACGGGGAATAAAAAGAGATATTTTGATTTTTAAGACAATAAATATGCACAAACAAGGCAAGTTTTTATTCACAAGAGAAGGATAAATATATTGATTAACTTGAAAATCACCTCACAACCGTTAGTACATTATCTTGATTACAATCTAAGCATCTAATTTCCACATCAAACCTCACCTGCAAGTCAAAGCAACTAATCACATTAAGCAAATCATTCCCATCTTTGAAAAACAACATTAATTTCAATTCAATACTTAGACTACTGAACGTCAACAGAATTCAGAAACCCCAAATATGTTGGATCTAATTGTTAGTTTTCTATTAGGTTGGTTCATCGGTTGGATCTTCACAAACCTTACAAGCTACAACAACAGCAATATCCCTAAATTATGCAGAAACGCCGCTCCCACTTCTCCGATTCACGCCTATTTAATCAACCCCGTATTTTCCTACTTTACTGCTCCACTTCCCCACATCGATTTCAGGCGCACTTTTAGTCGATTTCTGGTAACACCCTTGTGAGTCTTCTCATTTGGACATGTTAGGAATCTTTAAAGATTCAATCTTTGGGTGTATTTCGATCCGGGAGTGGCTAAGGGTTTGATTGTTGGTGTGTTTTTTGAATTTTACAGGGTTGAGTTTGGCGAAGAGGAAATGGGAGGAACTGACTCTAGAAAGGATGGATATGGTGATGGCGGTCCAAAGGTTTGTGCTTTGTTTTGTCTTTTCGTCTAACTGTCTATGGTTGTAGTGCTTGTCGTTTTTAGGGTTTTGTTCATTATGTAGTTTAATGTTTGTTTTAAGTAAAATCTGTCAGCATTGGAGGTTGTATATCTATATAAGTTTTGATCATCTCTAGGCTGTAATGACATACAACGCATTCCCTCTCAAGCATTTCCTCTTATTTTTGTATACACATTAAGTTAAAAAATTCTTATGATTGTGAAACGATCTTTGAGTAGTTATCTGGAAATTTATAGTTTGTAATATTTTATCTTGGTGACAGAGTGAAGCTGGTAGCTCGTCCGATTTGATGCTCAACTTACTTGAGAACCATGATTTCTCTCGAGGAACAGAATTTTGGTTTCCAAATTGTTGTAAGTGGCATGTGGTCACATCTGCTGACCGTGACCATGAAGGAATGTTTGAAAAGGCAGGCGGAGCATATGCAGTTTTATACGATCGTAAACAAGAATGGAATTGTCTTAATCAAGATATTACACACAAGGTTCTGCCGGGAGTTGAGTACACAATATCTGCCAGAGTGGGAATTTCCGGGCCCTGTGATGGTTGTGCTAATGTGGTCGCTACATTGAGTATTGAAAGTAGCAATTCCTCAACTCGATATCAGTACATCGGGAGGTACCTGCTCCAGTGGCCTCCATTTTATCCAAAGGATAAGCCTTTTTACAAACAAATGTTAATTTGAATTTAATGCAGTTCGCTTGTTGCAAAAGGAGAGTGGGGAACTGTAAATGGCAAATTTACACTATCATCTAAGCCTAAGAAAGTAGTCTTCTATTTGGAAGGGCCTCCTCCAGGAATCAACCTGTTGGTGAAGTGTGTCACTATTACCCCCTCGGTCCCCATTACTCCCAAGGTAAATGAAACTTGACATGGTCCAAAATTCCAGTTCATTGATTTAGAAAATAATAAATTGTTTTTGCTTTGTGTATTGAAGGCTGAGAGCGAGGCTTGTGTGAAGGATGTGGATGATAACATCATTTTGAACCCTGACTTTGAGGATGGCACAAACTACTGGACGGGTAGAAACTGCCCTATTGCTCGATATGAATCAATGAATGATGGTAAAATTGTTCCACAGACAGGGAAATACTTTGCTGCAGCCACACAACGCGCGCAGGATTGGAATGGAATTCAACAAGAGATAACTGGAAGAGCGCAGCGAAAGCTTGCGTACGAAGTTACCGCTCTAGTTCGCATTAATGGAAATAATGTCACTAATGCCACTATCAGAGCTACTCTTTATGTCAAATTGGCTGATTCTCGTGAACAATATATTGGGATCGGGAAGTAAGTTCCAAAATCCGTTACCATATTTTCACTCCAGGCAGGTGGTAGATTTAGAAAATGTGTTTTGTTTTTTTGTTAGTGCGCAGGCGACGGACAAGAGTTGGGTTACATTACAAGGGAAGTTTCTCCTTAATCCAACCCCTACCAAAGTTGTTGTTTACTTAGAAGGGCCACCGGCTGGTGTTGACATCCTCGTTAACAATTTCGTTGTAAAACATGCCGCGAAGATACCTCCTTCACCACCGCCAGTTATTGAGGCTAGTTTAAATTGATGCTACTTAGTATTTGATTTACATATTTGTAAAAATGTAGATTGTGTTTTAATGAATTTGGTACTTGGTGTAGAATCCGGATTATGGGGTCAATATACTTCAAAACGGTGATCTAACAGACGGAACTAACTGTTGGAATCCACTTGGAAGTTGCAGCCTAAGTGTTGCCACTGGGGCTCCGCATATACTGCCATCGGCAGCCAGAGATTCTTTTGGAGTGCACGAGCGTTTAAATGGAAACTACATTCTTGTGACGAAGCGGACCCAAACATGGAATGGTCCATATCAAAAGATCACAGAACAGGTCAAGTTGTTTCTTACATATCAAATTTCTGCTTGGGTTCGAGTACGAAACAAAGAAGGAAATGGTTCTCAAAATGTAGGGGTTGCGCTTAGTGTCGATGGTCAGTGGATGAACGGGGGACAAGCTGAGATCAATGATGACCTTTGGCATGAAATTTCTGGCTCTTTTAGGATCGAAAAGCCTGCTAAAGATGTTATGGTGTATGTCCAAGGGCCTGGTTCGGGCGTGGATTTGATGGTTGCAGGGCTTCAAATATTTGCCGTTGACAGAGCTATGCGATTTAGGCACTTAAAGAAGCAGACGGAGAAGGTAATTAAAATAAGATATTCCATTTATTTTCTTCCTTTCTTTGCTTCTGCCAAAAACCAATCCATTTATGTATAAATTCGAGTGTGGAATTGATTTAAATTGGTTTGCAGATACGAAAGCGTGATGTAGTCCTGAAATTCACTGGACCTGGAGCTAGTGAAGCGATTGGGAGTTACGTGAAAGTCCGGCAAATTGAGAATAGTTTTCCATTTGGTACAATGATCAGTCGGATGAACATTGACAACGAGGACTTCGTTGATTTCTTCACGAAGCATTTCAACTGGGCTGTGTTTGGGAACGAGCTAAAATGGTATTGGACGGAGTGGCAGCAGGGGAAATTTAATTATAAAGATGCGGATGACCTTGTGGAGCTTTGCAATGCAAATAATATAGACCTTCGAGGACACTGCATATTTTGGGAAGTGGTTGATGCCGTTCAACAATGGGTCCAGGCCTTGAATGATAAGGACCTTATGACTGCAGTAAATAACCGCTTAAATGGGCTCTTGACACGCTACAAGGGAAAATTCAAGCACTACGACGTTAACAACGAAATGCTCCATGGATCATTTTATCAAAGTCGGTTAGGGAAAGAGATAAGAGCTAACATGTTCAAAATGGCCAACCAACTTGACCCAGATGCACTTCTGTTTGTCAATGATTATCACGTGGAAGATGGAGATGACACGAGATCCACTCCCGAAAAGTACATCGAGCAGATTCTTGATTTGCAGGAGCAAGGTGCACCTGTAGGGGGTATTGGAATCCAAGGCCATATCGATTTCCCAATCGGTCCAATCATCTGCTCAGCACTAAACAAGCTTGGAATTCTAGGACTCCCAATATGGTTCACTGAGCTCGATGTATCATCCATAAACGAACATATCAGAGCAGACGACCTTGAAGTAATGCTGCGTGAAATATTCGCACACCCTGCTGTGGAGGGAATTGTCTTTTGGGGTTTTTGGGAGCTATTCATGAGTAGAGACAACGCACACTTAGTTAATGCTGAAGGAGATTTGAATGAAGCTGGAAAAAGGTACTTATCATTGCGGAAAGAGTGGATGACAAATGCCCACGGTCACATCGATTCTCAAGGCCAGTTTATGTTTCGAGGATTTCAGGGTGCATATGAAGTTCAGTTTAATTCCGAGTCTAAGAAAATTAACAAGACTTTTGTGGTGAATAAGGGCGATGAGTGTCCTCTGATCACCATTGATTTATGATCTCTCTTCCCAAACAGGATGCCTAATACCTTAACATGACCTGAAATGCCTCCTTGGCTTTTGTTCTAAATTTATCTACTGATGGTTGGTTAACTTTTCAATTGTTATGATTTCTCTTCTTTAAATAAACTCCTCTCCCAATTGGTTTGTCAAATGTACTAAGACGACTTCGTGTCCACTTTTGAGACGTCGTTCCATTGTGCTGCTCAGAAACTAATTGGGCCTAAAACAATGCTAATTGGTAATACTCGAAAGCCCAATGAGTTCCATCACTACCATCCGAGCAACAGCGGCCTAATCCATGCGAAGAAAAGTCCATTCCACGTCATCAACCTCATCATCTCCGCTCAAATGACTAAAATACCCCGTCGTCACCAACTCCGTCGTTTCCGGATCTAAATCACCAATCCTAATGTCAACGAAGCTCAAACTCCTCTCCCAAAGCTTCAATATTTTCAAGCGAACGATGTGCTACGAGGTCACGTGCTCCACTTGCAAGAAAACCACGTGGGGTGGATGCGGCCGCCACGTGCCTTCTGTCTACAATCGGATCAAAGAAGGTCAGCACTGCGGATGTCGCGACTGGCCCGGAGTCGAGAAGAAATCTGGAGATGGAATTAAAGATTCCGCCGCCTTGTCTTCCGCCGAAGACGGTGGCGTTTCTGGTGGTGGATCCAGTTGTAGAATCATGTGATTGTCGTCGGTATTGATTTGGGCCTGGGCCCAATATCTATTTTAGTATTAACTTGCGTTGATTATGGAACATGATGTTGGACTCTTCGGTTGTTGGGTTTTCCCATTCTGTTACTGGACTTCAATTGTTTAAGGCCCATTTAGTGTCGTACCATATTTACTATGGTATTACTGTTTTGGTTTTCTTTTTCTTTTTGTTGGCAGATATTGATCATACGACAACGTTCAAAATCTAGTACCATGGAGACAGAGACACACCCTTGTTTTACACTCTATGGACTTTAGGTCATGTGGTTCACGGCTTCTTTGATTTAATGTAATAAAATAAATTGAGAATTTTAAGAAAGTCAATCTTGTCTTTTATTCAACAAAATGTTCTTAGCTCCCCTATGTAGAATGAACGTGAATGAATGAGAGAAAACTACCACTGTAGATTATATTTGAAACTAATTTTACAGCTAGCTCATAACCACAAGTTCACAACTTGTGAATTTTGAATCACAGTTGGACGGCAGAGAAGGAAGGAACTAGTCCTGAATCTGCATGTATCTTGTCAATGTTGGCCTAATTTGACCCTTGACAGAAACCTACCTTTCAATACAAGGGATGGTATATAGGCTATATAGCTCAGTTTAGTAGGTGGGATAGATAGGGTTTGTAATTGTAATTAAAAAGGTTTATGATGCAAGCATAACGTAACCTTCTCTAGGTCCCAATGGCAATAAGTAAACGTTCTGTGCGGGGATGAGATGTCGGTCAAACTTCAGTATATACATGGACACATGGTCATTTAATTTGGTGACCAACCAAGCAAGGAAAATTGGCATACGATTGAATTCAATTCCATGTATTTATTTCTCTTGTTTGAGATAAATGTTTCAATGATCAGTAAAGTCTCTTTCTCTCTTAGCTTCTAGATCTGAATATGTGTGTATTCTAGAAGATGTTCCCATCACAGAATGCATTTTAGTAAATGTTCTCCCTTATTCCACAATGATTATTATTTTCTTCCTTCTCATATTTATGTATCTTTGAGCATTCTTAAGCTCAATGCATGTGTTAGCATCAACAGCCAACTCATGTTTGGAATTCCAATCTGCAATCTCTTTTGATGTGACAATATAGTTATCTCTTTTGATCTCTTTTGTCAGTCTTTGATATTTTGAACTTATATTGTACTAATGTCAACTTTCTGGTTATATAACAGGCACTACATGTTTAGGTATCTCATGACTTCATAATATCCTAGTCATATATTTACAATTATGTTTAAGTTGCATTCTTTCGGAAGACAAAAGACAAACTTCAAACCTGGCACTCATACATTGCTTTCCCATGCACATTTATATTTTGACAACAACAAAGGGCTAATCTTAAAGCGGGCCGTGACACACGTACATTTTTTTATAATCAACGCCTTTACTTCGCTGAATAACCCTCACATGGACGCTTTCCTTTCATAGCCAGCCTCCTATTAGACCATCTTCAAACATTCTTATATATACACATAAAAATGCATATAATTATTCACCTTTTCCCTTGCATTCTATCTCTCTCTCCCTTGTTCAACCCACTACTCTGTTCCCCATCTCTCTTCTAAATTAGTTGCACTACTAACTCGAAGGGAAGCATTAAAAACAGAATGGGGAGAGCTCCATGCTGTGACAAAGCCAATGTCAAGAGAGGTCCGTGGTCACCTGAGGAAGATGCAAAGCTCAAGTCTTATATTGAACAGAATGGCACTGGCGGAAACTGGATCGCTTTGCCTCAAAAGATAGGTACGTACATATATGGTGATTTAACAAACCTATTTATATAATTATATGTCATCACTTATCAGTATCCTCTTGCATCTTTGTATGAGCTTAATTGGTTTGTATTTTATGAGTGCATCATACTATTTTTAAATTTGCTGATGTTTGCAGGGCTCAAGCGATGTGGTAAAAGCTGCCGGCTTAGATGGTTGAACTATCTCCGGCCTAATATCAGACATGGGGGGTTTTCAGAAGAAGAGGATAACATAATATGTAGTCTCTACATAAGTATAGGAAGCAGGTAAGAAAGATATGATTGCTGAACATTTGAACACTTATTCTTATCCATTAAATGTAGTCTCTTCAGATTGGTCCTGTTTTTCTCAAAACCTTGAAAAGAGTGGGGAACTAAATAAGTGTGTACAGGTGGTCCATAATTGCGGCCCAGTTACCAGGACGGACTGATAATGATATCAAGAATTACTGGAACACAAAGTTGAAGAAGAAGCTTCTAGGCAAGCAAAGGAAGGAGCAACAAGCCCAAGCTATAGTAGCCAACGGACTAGAGCAAAGGAATTCAGTAATGACTATGAATAAGGAAGTTCCATACTGGACTGAATTGCCAGTATTGTCTCCTAGACCGTATTCAGATCAATACGTAGTAGGTATTAATGACCACACTTCTATTAGAAGACTGCTAATGAAGTTAGGAGGGAGGTTTGTCAGCAGTACTGATGAATCCAGTGGAAGCATGGAACAGCTAGCTCCAACCGAAGTGATGTCTTCTTCTCCAAATGTAATCTACTCGCAAGAAGGGAGTACTGCTTACTTGTTGTCATCATCAATTGATACACAGAACAACCCTAGCTATCAATATGAGCATCCACAGTTCGGTGTGGGAGTGTCAGAAATGGATATGCTCAGTTTGAGGCAGTTAGGGTTAAGTAGTTCTTCAAATGGAATGGTTAATGGTCTTGAATTCTTGAATGGTACTGATGAACTATTCAACAACGGGACTGGAGCCGAGAGTAGTATGACATATGTGGATATGATGTCAAGAGGCTCGTCATTAGTCTATAATCATCAAGTATGAGTTGACAAACCCTGGTGGATTTGAAAGAAGTAAAGGAAGCAAACATTAGTGAAGTGTTTTCTTCAGTTAACCCTTACTGAAATTAAAGTTGTTTTTGCAATTGGTGTCATAAAAAGAGTGGACAGAACAATTGAGTTTGTGCACAATTAATATTTATGTGCACTGTGTTCTCTCTCTTGTTTTTAGAGAGCTTTATAATACACAGAAATTTTGCCAACGACTACAGTGTTTTATTCCAAGTAGCTTCTGCAACTCCAAATTTCTGTGCCCTAACTTCACACGGAATATCATACATACTTATTAATATGTCTAATGCGTATAATAATCTTATGTCACATTGGATCAGTATCATATTGTTTCTCGTCTAGGAATCAGTTCATTTGGGTTGATCAGTAAGCCAGTTTGATAGCGATTGAAACCTAACATAATAGTAAGTCAACAACAATCAACAGTACGTGAAATGTGCATAGTAAGATGGTTAAGATGTAATTTCTTGATTATAAGTCTCATTTGAATAAAATTTTAGGAATAGAAAATGCACCAAAAGTAGACAAAGGTATTCATTATTATCTTTTTAAATATGTCTCTTCTATAATTAGTTAGTGATATAGGTGTTGATAATAAAGTTACACGTATGGTTTGTAGCTAATTAGTTAGGCGATTACATTATAAGCAAATTTTAGGATACTTTAGAGCTGTTGATTACAGTTGTGTATAATATTTTGGACACTCCGTTTTGTTGACTTATGAAGTTTGGTAAGGAGAAGGTCATGATTTGTTGAAAATGGTTGACTTAAAGATCTGCTTTTACCAAGCATTTCGAAAATTTAGACCTTTGAAAGTTTTTGCATCTAAAAAGTAAATATATTCAACCTCTAAACCGGTGGATCCGAAAAAAATTAATCTCAAATATTAATTAGCTGCCAAAATGCATATACAGCTTTTCTAAACAGATCAAAAACTGCTCGAATATCCTTTGCAAATAGGGCAGACACAAGAAATCTTTAGCTAACAACCAAATAAAAGCTTGGCGATACAAAATTCTAAACAGGACTAATCGGTGATTATGGCCAAAGTTGAGGAAACTCATTCGCTAATCCAACGAGCAAAACGATGATAAAGATCACTCTTTTTTCTTATTATATGCTTAGATAATATCGTAATGAAGTTAAAGCAGTGTTTATGATCATGACACTCAATAACTTGATTAATCAATTGAAGACATGCTGTTGCTGTATATAAAGATTAATGATGATATGTTCTCTTTGGAATGTGTTAACAATGACTAAAGACAAAGATTTTGCTTTTACTTTCAGTGAGATTTATTCCATTTCCAAGGAGAATGAATTTTCCATCATCCCTTTTTGTTTAACAATATGTTGTTGTTAGCAGTTAAACAGATCAGGACAATGGAGATAATAGCTGTTAATTAATTATATTTGCTTACTCTAGCTGTCTAGCATCAACCAATTTGCATAGCTAGAGAATTTGTCCACACATTAGATTACAATTATGTACTTGTCATTAAGTGCTCATCTCAGTTCTCATCCGAATTCCAAATCTGGACTTTGTAATTCTGGTAGAAATTCAGAATTAGCAGCTTCTGCTTTTACCAAAATTCAAAACCATGAAAAATTAACTTTACATAGCAAATCTGTACAATCTGTCGGAAAATATTACTAGAACATGCAAGTACTACAAG